>CABHPP010149763.1:0-50751 GCA_902168425.1 Peromyscus attwateri
TTTTAGAGTGTTTCTGATATAGTTCACACATGCAACATGGACATCTTTAAATTAATTGTACACATAATATATAAAAATGAATACTCTGAATGAGTTGAAAATTACTAGTGTTTAGAGATTTGTTATTTTTATTTTATTATGTATAAAAGTAAAAATTCATGATTTAGCAAGGGAAAATATTTTAGTATTTCTCTGTTGTAAACTTTAGGAAGATATCACAGTGTGAAGTAATGTGTGGTCATAGTTTACCATCTTGGCTATTTCTGCTATTGACTGATCTACTAGGTTGCAAGTATACATGTGATTAAATTAAAAAAAAACTAGTCATAATATTCTTTTCATGAAAGTAGATTCTATTTAAAATCAGGTGCAATTTTTCAATTCTGTATTCAATTTTCTATCTCTGTGTACTTATTTATTACTTTGAAGTTAAGTATCAAATGTACAGAAAAAATTGGGAAGGAGGGCCATCAGGTAAGTTAAGAAAGGCAGCATTGGAATCTTCATCTCATTTCTAAACTCATCTTGACAATGAGCATTAGTATTGTATTTGAAGTATAGAGGACCACCAGCTAAAGCCATTGATTGCATTTGGTTCAAACACCAGAAGCTCAAGTTTTTTGGTGGATATTTACCACAATCAAACCAAGATTCTTCATTTGTGTAGATATTCAAAGAGAAGGGCAATGGGCACCTCTTGCTGAGATAGCCAAGTCTCCAGCTGTCATGAGAGCCTCGTTTATGCCTCAAGGATTCATCCCTTAAACTCAACCCAGAAATCTATCTTTGGTTAAAAAAAAAGTTTTCCCATACCCTAATATTTGACTCTATGGGATTTAAGAAACACATGGAACCTCTGGGGATGTCTGTGAAGGATTATTTGAGGTAGAATCGCTACACTTGGAAAGATCCACACTAAGCACTTTTGAGATCACTTGATCATTCCATGGGTTGAGGTCTCAAACTGAAGGAAGGGAAAAAAAAAAAACAGGAGCTGAGCAGCAAGTGTTCCTTGGTTTCTGCTTGCTGATTTTGGATGCAATGAGACCAGGTACCTAAAACTTCTGCCTCAATATCTTTTCCACAATGGTGGACAATATTCTCGAATTATGAGCCAACATAATTCTTATTCCTGTTAGGTATTTGCATCAGAAAGAAGTCAACTAATTAATATTGCCTTCAAGTGTAAAAGGTAGGCCAGTGGGATGTGAACCACTAAGATGCTAAAATCAGAAATCAAGCAAAGCATTTACTAGAGTCCATGTTAATTACAGAGTGTTTTCTTGGATAGGTAACAAAAAATTGTCTGTTTAACCTACCTAGGTCTGTAGTGAAAGACCAACAAGTGGATGTTAAGGAGTTTGATCAAAACTGTGTATATTTTTTGTTTATAAACACTTGTAGAGCATGTCTCAGACCATGAACCAAGACACTAATTTGCATGGAGTCTCCAAAAAAGATGCAGGTGGAAGGGCTCAGAAGGACATCAGATCAATCTATATTTCTGTCAAGAAGAGTGAAAGAGGAAAGATCAGCCTATACTTATCTTGATTTTTTGTTGCTGAAAAATGAAGCCTGCTTTGACATATACAGAATTAAATCATAACTTGCATCAGTTTTTGTGCTGTTTCTGGATTCTTTGGAGTGAAATAATAGCAATTCTGCTTTTCTTTCTTCAGAAAAATGGAGTCAGACATCTCACAAGCCTTCCAGAAAGAACTCACCTGCTTCATCTTCCTGAAATGCCTGACAGACCCAGTAACTATAAGCTGTGGTCACAGCTTCTGTCAAGCCTGCCTCCACCTTTCCTGGGAAGACATCCAATGTCCTGTCCAATGTCCTATGTGTAGGGAACCGTCCAAGAAGGACTTGAGAACCAACATTGTTCTCACGAAGCTGGTGTCCATTGTCAGACAAGCCAGCCTCATGAAGGACCTGAGTGCTGAGGAGCATAAGTGTGTGACTCACAAGGAAACAAAGAGGATCTTCTGTGCTGAGAACAGGATCTTCCTCTGTCAACGCTGCTCTAACTCCCATGAGCACAGAGGACACAGACACTGTCCCATTGAAGCAGCTGCTGAGGATCAAATGGTAAGTGATGCTTCTGAGAGAACTTGCAAGCTGGAGAGAGGTAGACTTAGCAAACCACAGGAAGATGCTGGTCCTCATTATGACAAAGCCACTGTTTTCAGAATGGTGGCACTTTATTAACATCTAATGATGAAAGGGTGACTAGGAATGTAAACATCCTTTGGGAGACCCATGAGTGTAAAGACCATTTGTATTTTATGATACATTATGCCCAGGTCACTGGAAAGTGCAATACTAACTTCCTATCTTCTAAAAGTGTCTATGACTGGAGACTAAATTAGGAAAAGTACATTGGAGTCAGGTACAGCCAAGCATGCAATCAAAATAATTCATCAATATACCTGAGCAAAAGGGTAAGCTGCATTTTCTAATTCTGTGTTCTAATCTAAAATTCATAGTTACGAAAAGAAAAAAATGAAGGATAATTTTGATTCTGGTACTCTCACTACAATAATTGTATTAATTGCCCAAGAGTCTGTCAATCAGTTATATTTTTCAAAATTGATATTCATTTTTTTTTACAGGAAAGACTCTTGAAGCAAATGGAATCTTTATGGGAGAAGATCCCAGAAAATCAAGAGAATTTAGAGGCAGAGAACAGAATGACAACTCTGTGGATGGTGAGTATGAGATTCATGCTTAAAATCTGGTTGAAGCAGATATTTTTCAAAATTTGCCATTCAAGATTTGAATATAAGACATGGGATATGATAGTATAAAAATGTGTCCTGCTGGCTTCTAATTCTGTGTGTATAATATATCTCTGCTCATGGAAAGAATGGTATGGCTATGAGAGAGGAGTCTGGGAATAATGAGTGAACTGCTGACAATTCAGCACATTGCATTAAGCTCTATGACTACACCATGAATTCTAACTACTATACACAGAGTTTCATGTCTTTGTGAACATATGAATCATCAATCAATACCTTTTCTTCAGGCACCTCTGCATCTCTAATATAGGTGAAAATGCTTAGTGTCTGTTTGCCTGTGTAATTAATAAAGAAGAAATAAATGAATCCAAGACATTTACATTTTCTGAAAAGTGGAGTCAGTCAATCAGAGTATATGCAGCAGAGTTATACAAGTCATTTGTGAAATTTAAGCATAGGAGGATGCAATGGAAGAGGATAAAACACTTTACAAATATTATTGGAATGTCCCTTTTTCTTCAGGACTACTTGACTCTTCGGGAAGAAATGATCAGGACAGAGTATAGGAAGCTACATCCACTCCTCTGTGAAGAGGAAGAGAAACACATTGAGTGTATGAGAAATGAAGGCCAATGTGTTTTAGAGAACCTCAGGACAAGTGAAGCCATGATGGTCCAAAGAGCAAAGAACTAAGAGAAATTTATCAGGAGCTGATGGCAATGTCCCAGGAGCCATATGTGGTCCTGCTGCAGGTGAGCATGGAGGAGTGCAGGAAGAGGCTTTATTGTCTTAGGCCCACAGTGGTGATTGTTATACTAAGATAGCTTTCAATATTCCCTGCATTTATGTTAGGGCGTTTCCTTTACAGAAATTTTCTGGAGAAACCAAATTCTGTAACAATCTTGAAAGAACAAGCTCTTTGAAATTATGTCAGTAGAATCTCCAGTACTTATTTTTGGCTTTCTTGCCTTGCTTCTTGGTCTTTTCATGGTGTCTCAGATTTCCTGGATGTTTTGTGTTAAGAATTTGTTGGATTTAGCATTTTCTTTGACTAATGAATCTATTTCTTTGATCATATCTTCAACACTTGAGATTCTCTCTTCCATCTCTTGTATTCTGTTTGTTATGCCTGCATCTGTAGTTCCTTATGATTTACTCAGATTTTCCCTCTCCAGAACTCCCTTAGTTTGTATTTTCTTTATTGCCTCTATTTCAATTTTCTAGTCTTGAACTGTTTCCTTCACCTGTTTGTTTTTTCTTGGCTCTCTTTAAGGAATTTATTGATCTCTTTCAATTTTTTTGTTTGCCTTTTCCTCCATTTCTTTAAGGGAGTTTTTCATTTCCTTTTTAAGGGCCTCTGTCATCTTTATAAAGATATTTTTAGGTTGTGTTCTTCTGCTTCTACATTGGGGTGTTCATATCTTGTAGTCATAGAACCACTAGTTTCTGGTGGTGCCATATTGCTCTGTGTTGTTGAATGTATTCTTACACTGTAGTCTACCATCTTTTCCTCCACTTGGTGCAGGTGGGGCCTGTGGCTCTGGTGGTCACTGATGCCTCAGGGGATGTTTGAAGGTGTGGGGAGGGTGCCGCTGGGTCTCTGGGGCTTTGATGTCTGGTTGGGGGGGGGGGAGAGACATGAGATGTGCCCCTGGGTGCTAAGGACTAGAGAGCAGGGCTGTCCAGCTGAAAGTCCACACACTCACATCCTCCTCTAGGTGCAGGTGTTTCCTGTGGTAGCTCCTCATCCAGGTGCAGGTGGACCTGGTCATCAATGATGAGATGGGAATTTCTGGGGGTGGGGGGACGGTGTTACAGGGTCTCTGGGGCGTAGGAGTCAGTGGGTGGGGGAGAGGCATAAGATGAACCCCTGGAGGCTAGGGCCTAGGGAGCAGGGCTATCCAGCTGATGTTGTTTTTCAAGATGTTATTTTTTAACAGCTGAGTAATAGTCCATTTTGTAGCACATTTACTTTATCTATTCTTCTGTTGAGGGACATCTAGGTTGTTTCCAATTTCTGGCGGTCATGAAGAGCAGCAATGAATATGGTTGAACATGTTTCCTTGTGGTAGGATGAAGTGTCATTTGAATATTTGCCCAAGAGCAGTAATTCTGTATTAAGAATTCTGTTTAGATTTGTACCCCATTTTTAATTGGGTTATTTGGTTACTTGATATCTAGTCTTGAGTTTTTTCCATATTTTGGATTGTGGTGATATTGTGTCCCCCCAATATATTGTGCACCCTAATAAACTTATCTGGAGTCAGAGAACAGAACAGCCACTAGATAGACACAGAGGCCAGAAAATGGTGGCACGCATACCTTTAATCCTAGCATTCTGGAGGCATCCATCCAGATCTCTGTGATTATAAGGCCACACTGGAAACAGCCAGGCATGGTGACACACGCCTTTAATCCTAGGAAGTGATGACAGGAAGCATAAAGGTATATAGGGTGTGAAAACAAGTGACTAGAGCCCTTTCAGCTTTTAGGCTTTCAGCAGCAGTTCAGCTGAGATCCATTTGGGTGAGGACTCAGAGGCTTCCAGTTTGAGGAAACAGGATGGGCTGAGAAGTTGGCGAGGTGAAGTTAGCTGTAGCTTGTTCTTCTTCTCTGATCTTTCAGTGTTCATCCCAATATCTGGCTCCTAAGTTTTTTATTAATAAGAGTCTTTAAGATTTGTACTACATTGGATATTAATCTTCTACTAGATGTGGAGTTGGTATAAACTTTTTCCATTCTGTAGGATGTTACTTTGTAGGAATGATGGTGCCCTTTGTCTTACAGAAGCTTTTCAGTTTCATGAGTTCCCATTTATCAATTGTCGAATTTTGTGCCCATGCTAACAGTGTTCAGTTCAGGAAGTCATCTCCTGTGTCTATGAGTCAAGACTATTCCCTACTTTCTCTTCTATAAGGTTCAGTGTATCTGGCCTTATGTTGAGGTCTTTCATCTATCTGGAGTTGTTTTGTGAAGGGTTGTAGGTATGAATCTATTTTTCATTCTTCTCCATGTAGACATCCTATTTTACCAGAACCATTTGTTGAAGATGCTTTTTTTTTCCCCAAAGTGTATTTCTGGCTTCTTTATAAAAATCAGGTGCCAAAAGAGTGTGGATTTATGCCTGGTTCTTCAATCCTATTCCATGCATCAATGTGTCTTTTTTATGCTAATACTATATGGTTTTTTGTTATTATAGCTTTCCAGTACAACTTGAAATTAGGAATAGTGAGATTTACAACAGCTCTTTTATTGTTCAGGATTGTTTTATCTATCCTAGATTTTTTGGTTTTTGATATGAAGCTAAAAATTATTCTTTCAAGTTCTGTGAAGAATTGTGTTGAAATTTTGATGGGGATTACATTGAATCTGTATTGCTTTTGGTCAGATGGCCATTTTTACTATGTTACTCCTACTGATCCATGAGCCTGGGAGATCTTTGCATCTTCTAATATTTTCTTCAATTTCTTTTTTTTTCAAAGACTTGAAGTTTTCATCATATAAGTCTTTTACTTTCTTGAGTAGAGTTACCCCAAGATATTTTATATTATTAGTGGCTATTGGAATAGGTGTGTTTCTTTGAATTTTTTCTCAGTCTGTCATTTGTATATGGGAGGGGTGCTGATTTTTGTGAGTTTATTTTTGTATCCAGTTACTTTGCTCAAAGGTTTATCAGGTGTATGAGTTCCCTAGTGGAATTTTTAGGTTCGCTTATGTATACTATCATACAATCTGCAAATAAAGATTCTTTGACTTCTCCCTTTTCAGTTTGCATCCCTTTGGTTTTCTTTAGTTGTCTTATGCTCTAGTTAAGAGTTCAAGTAGAATATTGAATAGGTCTGGAGAGAATGGACAACCTTGCCTTGTGATTTTGGTGGAATTGTTTTGAGTTTCTCTCCATTTATGTTGATGTTGGCTACAGGCTTGCTGTAAACTGCCTTTATTACATTGAGTGTGTCCCCTGTGTCCCTAAACTCTCCAGGACTTTAATCATGAAGAGGTGTTGGACTCTGTTAAAGGTCTTTGCTCCATCTACTGAGATGATCCTGTGTTGTTTTTTCCTTCAGTTTGTTTATATGGTGGATTACATATATTCATTTTCACATGTTGTCCCATCCCTGTATCTCTCAGATGAAGCCTCCTTGATCATGGCGGATGATCTATATGATGTATTCTTGGATTTGGTTTGCAAGTATTTTATTGAGTATTTTTGTATCTAAGTACATAAGGGTAAATGGTCTGTAATTCTCTTTCTCTGTTGAGTATTCATGTGGTTTGGGTATCAGGAAAACTGTGTCCTCATAAAATGAATTGGGCAATGTCCCTTTTGTTACTATTTTGTGGAATAATTTGCAGAGTATTGGCATTAACTTTTGAATGTCTGTTGAATTCTGCATTGAAAACATGTGGTCCTAGGCTATTTTTAGTAGGGAGACTTTTAATTACTGTTTCTAATTCACTAGGAGTTATAGGTCAATTTAAATTGCTTGCCTGATCTTCATTTTACTTTTGTAAGTGGTACCTATTCAGAAAAGTATCCATTTCTTTTAGATTTTTCCAATTTAGTGGAGTACAGATTTTTAGACTATGTCCTCATGATTCTATGGATTTCCTCTGTGTCTGTTGTTATGCCTTCCTTTTCATTTCTGATTTTGTTACTTTGGACATTTTCTCTCTGACTTTTCATTTGGATGAGGGTTTATCTATCATATTTATTTTCTCAAAGAATCAATTACTCTTTTTGTTTCTACTTTGATTTCAGCCTTCGGTTTGATTATTTCTTGCCATTTACTCCTTTGTGTGTGATTTCTTTTTGTTCTAGCATTTCAGTTTTTCTGTTATATTGCTATTAAATGTTCTAGCATTTCAGTTGTTCTGTTATATTGCTAAAAAAACTTCAGTTTTTTAATTAATTTTTATGTAGGTACTTGGTGCTATGGATTTGCCTCTTAAAATCTCTAGGTTTGCTCTTTTCTGAAGGGAAACAGAGGAGTAGTGTATCTGGGGGAAAGAGATGAGGGGATTATGAGGAGGGGATGGAGTACAGCATGAAGACAGGATCTATTGTATGAGAGAATACACTAAAAAGAAAAAACCCTCTTTCATTGTATCCCATAATTTTGGGCATGTTGTGTATTTATCTTTAATTCTGGAAAATTTTTGTGGTTGTTTTGATGAAAATGCCCTACATAGCCTCATAGCGAGTTACACTATAAATTGATCTGGCCTGGTATGAGTAGGTATGGCCCTTTTGGAAGAAGTGTGTCAATGGGCTTTGAGGTTTCAGAAGTGCAAGCCAAGCCCAGTGTCTATCTCTCTCTTCCTGCTGCCTGCCAAACCACATGTAGAACTCTCAGCTACCTCTCCAATACCTTGTCTGCCTGTGTGCCACCATGCTTACTGCCATGATGATAATCAACTAAACCTGTGAACTGTAAGCCAGCCCCAATTAAATGTTTTTATTTAACAAGAGTTGCCATGGTCATGGTGTCTCTTTACAGCAATAGAAACTCTAATACAGTCTTTAATTTCTTTATTTCTGTCTCTACCCATTTTTCATTTGGTAGAGAGTTGTTCAGTTTCCATGAGTTTGTAAGCTTTCTGTTGATATCAACCTCTATTCTGTGGTGGCTTATAGGATGCAGTGATCTATTTCAATTTTCTTGTATCTGTTGAGACTTGCTTTGTGTCCAAGTATGTGGTCAGTTTTGGAGAAAGTTCAATGAGGTACAGAGAAGGTATATTCTTTTTAGTTTGAGTGAAATGTTCTATAAACATGTTTGGTCTATTTAGTTTATAACATTTGTTAGCTCAAGTATTTCCCTGTTTAGTTTTTGTCTGGATGACCTGCATATTGGTAAGAGTGGGGTATTGAAGTTACACACTGTCACTGTGTGAGGGTCATTGTATGATATAAGCTGTAGTGGTGTTGCTTTTTACAAACTTTGGTGCCCCTGTGCTTGGGGCACAGTTGTTAAGAACTGAAATGTTATCTTGGTGGATTTTTTCTTTGATGAGTATGTAGTGTCCTTTCTCATCTCTTTTGATTAGTTTTGGTTTGAAGACTGATTTGTTAGATGTTAAAATGGCTACACCACCTTGCTTCTTAGGTTCATTTGCTTGGAATATCATTTTTCAAAACTTTACCCTGAGGTAATGCCTCTCCTTGATTTTGAGGCATGTTTCTTGGATGCAAGAGTATAGATCCTGTTTTCATATCCATTCTGTCTATGTCTATGTCTTTCTGTTGGGTGATTGAGATCATAGCTATTGAGATATCAATGACCAATGATTGTTGATTTCTGTTGTGTTGTTGCTGTTGTTGTGGTGGTACTGGTGGTAGTGGTGATGGTGTGTGTGTGTGTGTGTGTGTGTGTGTGTGTGTGTGTGTGTGTGTGTGTGTGTATTTTACCTTCTTTTAATCTTGCTGGTGTGAGATTATTCCCTGTGTTTTCATGGGTGTAGTTAACCTCCTTAGGTTGCAATTTTCCTTCTAGCACCTTCTGTAGGACTAAATTGGTAGATAAATACTGATTAAATTTGGCTTTTATCTTAGTTAGGGTTTCTATTGCTGTGAAGAGACACCATGACCCGGCAACTCTTATAAAGGAAAACATTTAATTGGCATGGCTTGCTTACATTTTCAGAGATTTAGTCCATTATCATCACAGTGCGACATGGCAGAATGCAGGCAGACATGTTGCTGGAAAAGTGGCTGAGAATCTACATCTTGCAAGCAAGCAACAGAAAGTGATCTGAAACACTGGGCAATATCTTGAGCATATATGAGACCTCAAACACTGTCTCCACATGATATACTTCCTCCAACAAGACCACACCTACTCCACCAAGGCCACATTTCCTTATAGTGCCACTTTCTTTGAGACCATTCTCTTTCAAACCACCACAGCTTTATCTATGGTTTTGCTGGGTATAGTACTCTGGGCTGGCATCTGTCCATGCTACTCTGGCTTTTAGAGTGTCCATGGATAAGTCAGATATAGTTCTAATTGGTCTGCCTTTATATGTCACTTGGTCTTTTTCCCTTGTAACTTTTAATATTTTTTCTTTGTTCTATATATTTAGTATTCTGATTATGTGCTGAGGGGAACTTTCTTTTCTGGTCGCACCTGTTTAGTGCTTTGTATGCTTCTTGTACTTTTATTCACACCTCCTTTTTTAGGTTAAGAAAATTTTATTCTACAGTCTTGTTGAAAATATTTTCTGGGCATTTGAGCTATGTTTCTTCTCTTTCCTCTATTCCTATTATTCTTAGATTTAGTCTTTTCATAGTGTCCCATATTTCCTGGATATTTTGTGCCAGAAGTTTTTTTAGAGTTAACATTTTCTTTACTAATGTATCAGTTTCTTCTAGAATATCAACACCTGATATTCTCTCGTCCATCTCTTGTATTCTGTTGGTGAAGCCTGCCTCTGTGGTTCCTGTTCAAATTTCTAAGGTTTTCATTTACAGAATTCCCTCAGTTGGGTTTTTGTTGTTGTTGATTCTATTTCCATTTTCAGGTCTTGAACTGCTTTATTCATTTCCTTCCTCTGTTTCTTTGTGTTTTACTGTAATTATTTAAGAAACTTATTGATTTCCTTCTACTGTTTGCTTGTATTTTCATCAATTTCTTTATGAGATTTATTAATTTCCTCGTTAAGGACCTCTATCATCTTCTTTTTTT
Organism: Peromyscus attwateri; assembly: GCA_902168425.1. NCBI lineage: Eukaryota > Metazoa > Chordata > Mammalia > Rodentia > Cricetidae > Peromyscus > Peromyscus attwateri. The sequence goes on from CABHPP010149763.1 coordinate 10,433, forward strand.
TTTTTTTTTTGTTTTTCGAGACAGGGTTTCTCTGTGTAGCTTTGCGCCTTTTCCTGGAACTCGCTTGGTAGCCCAGGCTGGCCTCGAACTCACAGAGATCTGCCTGCCTCTGCCTCCCAAGTGCTGGGATTAAAGGCGTGCGCCACCAACGCCCGGCTTCTATCATCTTCATAATGACTGTTTTAAGGTCTTTTTCTAGTGCTTTCAGCTAAATTGGAATATTCAGGGTCTGCTTTGGTATGCTGTGGAACAATCTTTGTAAATATCTATTACTCTCATTGTTAATATAAAGCTCATTGATAGATAGTGAGGCAGGATTTTCAGGGCAGAGAGAATGCTGGAAATGAGGGCAGAGTCTAACAGGTCTCCAGGACATACAGAGGAAACAAGACATACCGGAGAACAGGTAAAACCATGAGCCACGTGGCAATACCTATGTATTAACAGAAAAGGGTTAATTTAAGTTGTAAGAATTAGTAATAAGAATGAGCTATTGACTAAGCATGTATAATTTATGTTAATTCTATGTGTCAGTTATTTGGTAACTTTCCTGGTGGGCAGGAAAGAAAAGCCTACAGTGGTTTGGTTTCAGGGCTTTGTTTCCCTAGACTGTTCACCTGGTGTTTTCCAGATGAATGCCTGCTGGCATTGGAACTTGAAATAATGGAATGAGCTGGGGAACGGAAGGTTGTAGGAGAAGATCTTTGTGGTCCACTGGGGATGGGGGCAGAGAAGAAGGGGAGATTGCAGCAGGTGTTCTTCAACAGAGCTGGGGTTGAGACTGGGTGGACTGAATCTGATGGAGCAGAAGAAGAGGTGAATAGCTGCTCATTCATATTTTTCAGAATCACCTGACCAATATGCTCCCATCCACAGATCTTTTAGACAATGGATAGAGGAAGTGGGATTGAATCTGCTCTTTTTCAGGCTCTGCTCATGCCAAACACTTTTGGCTGTCTTCTGTGAAATCCAGGTTGCTGATCTGGTAAGAAGCTTTACCTCCAAGGCTGCCTTCCCAGAGGTTGATGATCAGTGGTAAAGGCACCATGGTGCAGAAGGTACATGAGGAAAGTCTTGCCTGTGTCTCAGTCTCTCACTCAGTGACATAGATGTTGAATTCAAAGTCATTCTGAGCCTTGCCAGTCATGAGATCTCTGCAGAGATCATCCCAGCCTCCTTGGAGTCTGTTCATGGGTCTTTGGGCATGCCCCCTTCTTCTGGCTTGGTGGACAGATTACATTCTGATTCACCTTCTTACCTGTGAATCAGGTGTGAGCTTCTAGATCAATAAGTGTGTTGAGGGTTATTATGACCTCTTGTGGCCAGGCTGCAATCTTAAGATGAGCTTCTATGAAAAAAAAAAAAAAAAAAAGACTTCTGTGAAGAGATCAACATGCCCTAACAGCAGCATTTGACTATGCTGGAACCTGTAATTTATCAGGTACTGTAAAACATGGGTAAACCTCTTCCTGGGTGATTCTGGATGTCCAGGTTCCAGGCCATGAACCTAAGCAGCCAGCTGTGTAACCAGAATCTGCTTCCTTTAGCACACTGTGTGGTGATATTTTGTGTATGCTCTAACAAATAAAGTTTGCCTGAAGATCAGAGGGCAAAGCCAGCCACTAGTTAGTCATAGAGGACAGGCAATGGTGGCGTACACCTTTGATCCCAGCCCTTGGGATCTCAGGCCTTTAATTCCAGCACTAGGGAGATGGAGACAGGAACTGATATGGCTGGGTGGAGAGAGGAATATAAGGCAGGAGGAGATAGGAACCCAGTCTCTTTTCAGGCTGAGGATTTTGAAGAAGTAGGAAGTCTAGTGGCTGGCTGCTCTGCTTTCTTATCTTTCAGCTTTCTTTTTGATAGCTGACTGTGGGTTTTTATTATTAAGACCAATTAGATTTGTGCTACAACACTGGGTTTCCTTGCTAAGCTCTGGGCTACTCTCCCAGGTTTCAGAGGCATCATTTATGTAGCCCATCTATATCAAAGGCATCTAAAATTGGCTCTCTCAAGATACTTGCTTTGCTCACCCAGTGAGGAGGACCTCTCAGTGGGTACCCAATCCCACAGTGTCTAGGACCTGTTGAGGATACATAGGACCCTTCCAGGAATGGCTTTGGTCTGGTGGACCTGATTCAAAGCCTTTGTTGAATAAAGACACTGTGGCAGGTCCCTTCAGTACTGTAGCAGGGTGAGGGCCTCTGTCACTTTTATCTAAGGACTGGAGATCTGGAGGACACCGAGGACACCCCAGGGACCAAGCCCAGTCTCTGAAGGAGCACCACTGAAATTGGCTATCTTAGGCTCCCCAGCTACCCAGTGAGGTTCTGAGGTGTCTCCAGAGGAACATTACCTAATATTGGTCTCCAGGACTCTGGTATACTACAGGGGGGTGTTCAGGGATGATATACTCCTCTTAGAGACTTGAACACCTCCTGTCCTAGGTGTTGGAGATATTCTGGGGGAGTGCTTTTAAGCCTATCTGTATCTGTGGCTGGATACTATCAAAATATCAAATGTGCCTTCAAGATGGAGATCTGGGTATTAGAAAGATGGCTCAGTAGCTAAGTGTGCTAGCTGTTCTTTCAGAGAACTGGATCTCAGTTCTAAGTAGCTACATAGGATGGGTCACAATTGTCTACCACAATAGCTCCAGGGAATTTGACACGCTATTTTGTACTCTGTGAGCATACTCATGGATATAGAAATAATAACAAAAAAGACATTTATACAGGATTATTGGCATTATATTATTATGATGCTAAAACATACATAAACATAATTAAAAGTTGTAAGCTATTAAAAGCACTTAAAACTAAAAAACAAAACAACAAAAAGCAAAGAAACTGTCTTTAAAAAATTGGCAATTAGAGTCCTGCCTCTAGGACCCAGGCCCTGGGATACAACCAGTCCCTGGAAACCCCCATCCATGTCTGCCCCAGTTGCTGGCCAGCAGGAAAAATTCCTCTGGGCAGGATCCCCCACCAGAACCCCCATCAGACCCAGCAATCTACAAGACCCATGCTCTAATTCAGTACCCATCCCCCTGCGACACCAGTGTCTTTCTGAGACGCAGAATATGCCAGCTGTCATTGGACCAAGAGGTGAGTGACTCTTCTCTAACCCAGAGAGTCCTGCTTTGAGGACCTAGGCCTTGGGACACAACCAGTCTCCAGGAACCCCCACCCATCTCTGCCCCAGTTGTTGGCCAGCAGGGAAGAATCCTGTAGGCAGGCTTCCCTACCAACCCCCCATTGGACCCAGCAATTTACAAGACCCACACCCTACCCCAATACCCATACTCCTGCAACACTAGTGCCTTCCTGAGGCACAGAATCTGCCAGCTATCATTGGACAAAGAGCTGTGATAAGACCAAGAGTGGCTCCCTGAGCCACAGAATCAGCTAGCTTGGATTCGACCAAGAGCAGCTCCCTGAGATACAGAATCTGCCAGCTCCAATTAGACCAAGAGCTAAGATTGGACCCAGAGGGGCCCTGTGAGACATAAGACACAGCAAGCTAATAGCAGCTTGCTCAGAAACAGGCATCTCTTGCACCTACTGGAAGAAGAGATGGGTAGATGCCAGTGCAAAAACACATACCACAATATAAAGAGCAATATGGCATCACCAGAACCAGGCCTTTTATAACAGCAGGACCTGAACATCACAATGTAGAAGCAGAAGAAAGCAACCTTAAAAATAACTTCATGAATATGCTAGAGGTCTTTAAACAGGAAATGAAAAATTCCTTTAAAAAATTAAGGACAAGAAAAACAAAAAATTGGAAGAAATCAATAAATCCCTTAAAGAAAGCCTAGAAAACCATGAAAAAGCAATTAAACATGTGAAAGCAACAGTTCAAGACCTGAAAAGGGAAATGGAAACAATAAGAAGACATAAACAGAAAGAATACTGAAAATAAAAAATCTGAGTAAACAAACAGGAACTACCAATGCAAGCATAACCAACAGAATACAAGAGATGGAGGACAGAATCTCTGGTATTGAGGATACAATAGAGGAAATAGATTTGTCAGTCAAAGAAAACACTAAATCCAAAAATGTCTTAACACAAAATGTCCAGGAAATCTGGGACACCATGAAAAGGCCAAACCTAAGAACAATAGGGATAGAAGAAGGAGAAGAATACCAACTCAAAGGCACAGAAAATATATCTAACAAAATCATGGAAGAAAACTTTTCCCAACTTAAAGAAGGAAATACTTATGAAGATATAAGAAGCTTATAGAACACCAAATATACTAGACCCCCAAAAAAGTCCTCTCACCACATATTAAACCACTAAACATACAGAATAAAGAAAGAATATTAAAAGCAGCAAAGGAAAAAGGCCAAATGACTTATAAAGGCAGACCCATCAGTATAACACTTGACTTCTCAATGGTAGACTTTGAAAGCCAGAAGGACCTGGACAGATGTAATGCAGACACTGAGAGACCATGGATGCCAGCCTAGACTAATATACGCAGCAAAAATTTCAATCACCATAGACAGAATGAACAAGACATTCCAAGACAAAACTATATTTAAACAATATCTATCCACAAATCCAGCCCTACAGAAAGCACTAGAAGGAAAATTCCAACCTAAGGAAGTCAGATACACCCATGAAAACACAGGCAATAGATAACCCCAAAGCAGTAAATCCCAAAGAAGGGAAATACAAACACACTACTACCAAAAGATAACAGAAATTAACAATCACTGGTCATTAATATCCCTTAATATCAATGGATTCAATTTACCTATAAAAAGACACAGGCCAGAATGTATACCAAATCAGTATCCATCTTTCTGCTGAATACAAGTAACATACCTCATCTTCAAAGACAGACACTACTCCAGAGTAAAAGTCTGGTAAAAGACTTTCTAATCAAACGGATTTAAGAAGCAAGCTGGTGTAGCTATCCTAATATCTAACAAAACAGACTTCAAACTAAAATCAATCTAAAGAGGTCAGGAAAAACATTACATACTCATCACAGGAAAGATCCACCAACATGAAGTTTCAATTCTGAACATTTATGCCCCAAATACAAGGGCACCCACATTTGTAAAAGAAACAACACTAAAGCTTAAATCACATATCAAAACCCACACATTAATATTTGGAGACTTCAACACCCCACTCTCACAACTGGACAGATCTGCCAGACAGAAACTTAACAGAGAAATAAGGGAACTAACAGATACAATGACTCAAATGGACTTAATCGACATCTACAGAACATTCCACCATAATACAAAAGAATATACCTTCTTCTCAGCACCCCAAAAAACCATCTCTAATATCAACCACATACTCTGTCACAAAGCAAATCTCAACAGATACAAAAAAATGGAATAACTTCCTGTATTCTATGGGACCACTATGGCTTAAGACTAGATTTCAACAACAAAAATTACAGAAAGGCTACAATCTCGTGGAAACTGAATAATGCCAACTGAATCACCAATTGGTCAAGGAAGAAATAGTAAAGACTTCCTAGAATTCAATGAATATGAATGTATAGCATACCCAAATTTATGGGACACTATGAAAGCAGTGCTAAGAGAAAAATTCATAGCACTAAATGCCCACAAAAAAGTTGGAGAAATATCATACTAGTGACTTAAATAGCACATCTAAAAGCTCTAGAACAACAAGAAGCAAACTCATGCAGCAGGAATAGACATTTGAGGGTTGAAATCAATAAAAATAGAAATAAAGAGAATAATACAAAGAATCAATGAAACAGAGTTGGTTCTTTGAGAAAATCAACAAGATAGACAAGCCCTTATCCAAACTAACCAAAAGGTACAGAGAGAGTGTCCAAATAAACAAAATCAGAAATGAAAAGAGAGACATAACAACAGACAATGAGGAAATCCAGAGAATCATCAGGTCATACTTCAAAAACCTGACTTCACAAAATTAGAAAATCTAAAATAAATGGATAATTTTCTGGATAGAAACCACATACCAAAGTTAAATCAAGACCAGATAAACAATTTAAATAGACCAATAACCCCTAAGGAAATAGAAACAGTCATTAAAAGTCTCCCAACCAAAAAATCCCAGGACCAGATGGCTTCAAAGCAGAATTCTACCAGTTATTCAAAGAAGAGCTAATACCAATACTCTTCAAATTGTCCCACACAATAGAAACAGAAGGAACATTACCAACCTCCTTTTATGATTTACTCTGATTCCCTAACCACACAAAGATGCAACAAAGAAAGAGAATTACAGACCAATCTCTTTCATAAACATTGATGAAAAAAATACTCAATAAAATACTGGCAAACTGGATCCATGAACGCATCAAAAAAATTATCCATGATCAAGTAGGCTTCATCCCAGAGATGCAAGGATGTTTCAACATATGAAAATCTGTCAATGTAATACACCATATAAACAAACTGAAAGAAAAAAAAACCTACATGATCATTTCATTAGATGCTGAAAAGGCCTTTGACAAGATCCAATACCCCTTCATGATAATGGCCTTGGAGAGATCAGTAATGTAAGGAACGTACCTAAACATAATAAAGACAATTTACAGCAAGCCAACAGCCAGCATCAAATTAAACGGAGAGGAACTCAAAGCGACTCCACTAAACTCAGGAACAAGACAAGACTCTCCACTCTCCCCATATTTATTCAATATAGTACTTGAAGTTCTAGCTAGAGCAATAAGACAACAAATTGAGATCAAGGGGATACAAATTGGAAAGGAAGAGGTCAAACTTTCACTATTTGCAGATGATATGATAGTATATATAAGTGACCCCAAAAATTCTACCAGGGTACTCCTACAGATAATAAACTTCTGTAATGTGGCAGGATATAAGATTAACTCAAAAAATCAGTAGCCCTCCTATATACAAATGACAAACAGACTGAGAAAGAAATCATAGAAACATCATCCTTTACAATAGCCACAAATAATATAAAATACCCTGGGGTAACTCTAAGCAAGTGGAAAAACTGTATGACAAAAACTTTAAGTCTCTGAAGAAAGAAATTGAAGAGTGTATCAGAAAATGGAAAGATCTCCCATGCTCGTGGATAGGTAGGATCAACATAGTAAAAATGGCAATCTTACCAAAAGCAATCTACAGATTCAGTGAAATCCCCATCAAAATCCTAACACAATTCTTCACAGATCTGGAAAGAACAATACTCAAGTTCATTTGGAAAAACAGAAAAACCAGGATAGCTAAAATAATCCTGTACAATAAAGCCACCTTTGAAGGCATCATGATCCCTGACCTCAAGCTTTACTATAGAGCTATAGTAATTAAAACAGTTTGGTATTGGCCTAAAAACAGATATGTGCACCAATGGAGTCTAACTGAAGACCCTGACATTAATCCAAACACCTATGAACACCTGATTTTTGACAAAGAAGCCAAAACTGTACAATGGAAAAAAGAAAGCATCTTCAACAAATGGTGCTGGCAAACCTGGATGTGGACATGTAGAAGAATGTAAATAGATCATGCACAAAACTCAAGTCCAAATAGATCAAAGACCTCAACATAAATCCAGTTACACTGAACCTGATAGAAGAGAAAGTAGGAAGTAGCCTTGAATGCATTGGCACAGGAGACCACTTTTTTTTTTTTTTTTTTTTTGGTTTTTCTAGACAGGGTTTCTCTGTGTAGCTTTGCGCCTTTCCTGGAACTCACTTGGTAGCCCAGGCTGGCCTCGAACTCACAGAGATCCGCCTGCCTCTGCCTCCCAAGTGCTGGGATTAAAGGCGTGCGCCACCACCGCCCGGCGAGACCACTTCTTAAATATAACACCAGTAGCACAGACACAGAGAGCAACAACTAATAAATGGGACCTCCTGAAACTGAGAAGCTTCTGTAAGGCAAAGGACACAGTAAATAAGACAAAATGACAGCTTACAAAATGGGAAAAGATCTTCACCAACCCTACATGAGACAGAGGACTAATCTCCAAAATATATAAAGAGCTCAAGAAACTAGACATCAAAATAATGGACAATCTTTAAAAAAATGGGCTACAGAGCTAAACAGAATTCTCAAAGGAAGAATCTCAAATGGCTGAAAAACATTTAAGAAATTGCTAAACATCCTTAGACATCAGCGAAATGCAAATAAAAACGACTCTGTGATACCATCTTACACCTGTCCAAATGGCTATGATTAAAAACAATGAAGACAGAACTCTTTTTATTCTCTGAAAAATCAAAGATGACTTCCTCCTCCTTTGAGATGTGAGGAGATAAGTTTGGAAAAGTTTGGAACAGGTGTGAGTACAGGTGAATTAACCAGAGAGATGTGAGTTCCCAAGACAACATTAAAAGTATTCCACTACATAAGCTAGGTACCTGGATGGAGTGACAATGTCCCCTATATGCTCAGATATTTGAACACTTGGCACCCAGTTGATGGTACTGTTGTGGGAGGCTTGGATGGTGGGCCTTGTTGGCAGAAGTATGTCATTGGGGAAGCAATTAGAGATTAAAAGCTCAATACTTCCAGTTAACTCTCTTTGCTTCATGTTTTCAGCGGAGGCTGTGAGCTCTCAGCTTCCTGTTCTTGCTGTCATGCCTCCCTGTCAAGATGGGCCCCTAACCCTCTGGAACTACAAGTCAAAATAAACTCTTCCTTCTATAAAACAAACAAACAAACAAACAAAAACACTAAAGACAGCTCATGTTGGAGAGGATGTGGAGCAACGGGAACACTCCTCCACTGTTGGTGGGAGTGCAAATTTATACAGCCACTCTGGAAATCAGTATGGCAGTTTCTCAGAAATTTGGGAATCAATCTTCATCAAAACCCAGCTATACTACTCTTCTGCATATACTCCAGGAATGCTCAATTATACCACAAGGACCTGTGCTCACCTATGTTTATAGAAGCATTATTTGTAATAGCCAGAACATGGAAACAGCCTAGATGCCCCTGAACTGAAAAAATGGATTAAGAAAAAGTGGTACATATACACAATGGAGTACTACTCAGCAGAGAAAAACTACGACATCATGAAATTTACAGGCAAATGGATGGAACTAGAAAATATCATCCTGAGTGAGGTAACCCAGACTCAGAAGGACAAACATAGTATATATTCACTCATAAGTGGATTCTAGATGTAAAACAAAGGATAACCACACTTCAACCCACAACTCCAGAGAAGCTAGCTAACAAGGAAGACCATAGAGGGACACATGGATTGCCCTGGGAAAAGGAAATAGATGAGAACTCCATGAGTAAAATGGGGATGAGGGATGGGCAATGGAGGGTAGGGGATAGTGGATGAGAACGTAAGAAAATGGGATGGTTGAGCTGGAACATGGATGGAGTGGGAAAGCAATGAAAGAGATACCATGATAGAGGGAGACATCATGGGGGATAGAGAGAAATCGGGTGCTAGGGAAGTTCCCAGGAATCCCCAAGGATGACCCCAGCTTGGACTATTAGAAATAGTGGAGAGGGTGTCTGAACTGAACTGGCTTACCCCAGTGACCAGATCAGTGAATACCCCAACTGTCATCACAGAGCTTTTCTCCAGTGACTGATGGAAGCAGATGCAGAGATCCACAGCCAAACACCAGGCAGAGCTCCAGGAGTCCAGTCAAAGAGAGAGAAGAAGGATTTTATGAGCAAGTGCCTCAAGATCATGATGGGGGAACCTGCAGAGACGACCAAACCAAACTAGTGGGAACTCGTGAAAGTTGGATCAATGGCTGTGGAGCCTGCATGGGACTGGGCTAGGCCCTCTTCATAGCAAGACAGTTATGCAGCCTGATCTGTTTGGGGAGCCCCCTGGCAGTAGGATCAGAACCCATCCCTGGTGCATGAGCGGGCTTTTGGGAGCTCACTATCTATTATGGGACACCTCTAGCAGACTTAGGCAGGGGGGAGGGGCTTGGACTTGCTTCTACTGGATGTGTTTCCTCATGGGAGGCCTTGCCTTCTTGTGGGGAGAAGTAGGGGGTTGGTTATGAGGGGGAGGCTGGGGGGGGGGGAAGAAGGAGGGAAGAGGTGGATCTTTGATTGGTGTATAAAATGAATGGAAAAATTTTCTTAATAAAAAAAAGGAGTTGGTAATCTGCTCCAACAGGCAAGGCATTTAGGAACCTGAGACTGATTAAGGAGAGCTGTATTGATCTATACAGGCAGCTTCTGAAGCTGCTCAGAGGCTAGTCCCACTGACTGTTGTCCATAAACAGCCAGGTAGCAGGATGTGTCCTGGGGTGTGACAGAGCTTGGAGGTCTGGTTCCTTCTCCTTGATTCTGGCAACCCTAGGAAGGAAGCAAGGAAGTAAAGATCAGGGCAGGGAAAGCCAATGTTATCCATCTTCCAACTGTACAGCAGATTGCCCCACGAGAAGGTGTAATGGGTCATCATTTTTATCTGTCATGTGGACCCCAATGCTTATTTTCTCACACCATGTGTTTCTGTGTGTCTGTGTGCTTGTGTGCATGTGATTATTATAGTCATGTGTCTTCATCACCAGCCTTTAAACTTGGGCATAAGGCATTTCATTTTCCATAACTCAGTTTCCTCAACTGACGTTTTGATGTCAGAGCTCCAGATTGGCAGTGTTCTTTGAGAATCAAGAAGATGGACTGTGCTGTTGAGTTCTTAGCCATGTAATCCACCTCCTTGCCAGAAGTCCCTCTTCATTCACTCAACTGAGAGAAGGTTCAGCGAAAAGAGACACATTTCCTTCTGAGGACACCTCCTGAGGAGCAGATGCTGGAAATAACCTGAAATATGCTTCTTCTCCTTAAATAACTCTGTCTTCTGCTTTCTGGTTTGTGGAATTGCCGTGAGCAAGACCAGAAAATGCCTTCCAAATGGCATTGTGGACTCCACTATCTCCACACATGCAGAACTAAAACTTGTCTTAATTAATATTAGAAGCACACATTAGTAGGTCCATATCCAGGACTTAGAGGAAGTAACTACTCCGTGTTAGCTGCCTAGGTAAGAAGAAGGATTCAGCCTCACCACAATCACTTCCTCTACTTACCATCCAAATCATACCTTAAATTTTTATTTAAAAAAAATGTTAGGACACCTCCCTAATGAAAAAGCTAAAAATGTTGAAATGGTCATACCCACCAGGTTTACATTCATGAGAGTCTGTCTTCCTATTTTATCTGGATACAACTGATTTAGTACCTATTGGAAAATCTTAGATAATGATTCTCCTTTAATTGACTGTGACAAGCTTTCAGAGACAACCTTGAATCCAAGGATATACAGTCTGTCTTTAATCCACATGAACAAAGGTGTTAACATCTTGGAATGAAATTTGAGAACTCAAGGAAGAGAAAAACCCATTCATATCTACAGGTCATATGTATGGGAGAAAGTATTTGGTATTCATTGTGTAGTCTCAGGATGGAAGTAGTGTGACATAATTTCACAGTTAAAGTTCTTCCCCAGTTTCAATATTGGAAATTTCCATGTCCATTCCCTCATTCCATGTACCTCTTTCAAAACAAGGAAAACTGTAAGTGCTGGTGAGATGAGTAACATTCCTTCTCTAGTTGAGGGTTTTAGAATCTATGAGGAGACATACTCTGAGACATGTCTGTGCAATTGAACTGAAGACCTTCTGTCAGTGAAGGCAGCACCATGCCAGGGGCTGGTGTAGAAGACTGAGCAAAAAGGGGTGAAATTGAAATCAAATGAGCACAAGCATTCTTCGATCAGTGCTTCCCAATTACACATGCAATGTGACCTGATGATGCATCCTCCCATGACCATGATGGATTGATTATATGTCCTCTGAACCAGAGAAAAAAAGCCACCTTAAAAAGTAACTAATACAGTCAGTTGTAGTTTTAAATTTCTTGTCAGTTGCTTTCCTGAGGTGGCTTACAATTGCATGTAAAAACGAGATGGGAACTATTGGCTAAGTCTTCATTTTGCAGATCAAAATCAAGGAGGCAAGTATGTTTAATTGACATCCTTGCTGAACCTATGGAAATAACCAAGCCCAACCCACTGAACTCTTTCTTACACCAAGACATGCCCTTTGGTAATGATTCACAATCACAGAAAACTCACCTGAAATGGGAATGTGGCCAAAAACTAGAAGGCACAGCCTTTCTGTTTTATAATCATAGACTAAATCAGAGTGATTAGTTTGAATTAACAGTCCCAGACTCACTGAATTAATCTTTAGCTAGCAGAGTTTTGTCCAGGAATGCCTAAACTAATTTATATCTCATAGAACACATAACATCAACAATTTACATCTTGTTGGACATTTGCCATTTTCAATTTAGAAAATTTGTCCTAATATTTAACTGTCGAATTGTTTATGACTATCCCAGCACTGGTGATATTCAGTGTGTTCATGGCATATCACTGGTTAAGTTGTTAAGAGTAAAAAAATATATCAGACAAGATCTTTGACGTATTAATTTTATATACACAAAAGCTCTCTTGGATATTTTGAAAGTTGCATACATTTTTTTGTAAGCTTATTGAGGAAGAATTTGTCAAGCAGTCCAAATTGGCCTTGAAATTCTCCTGCCTCACCCCCTAGATTGCAGGGATTATAGGCATGGGCCACATGCCTATGAGGAAATTATATTTTATCAACTTTTTATACTTTGCTGTGCCCAGTCTAGCCTGCCTACAGGAAGAGTATTGATGGGGAAAGGCCATAAACCAGCAAGAGGCATTACCAGAAGGAAATAGCAGGCCAAATGACAAGTAAGCAAATAAAAGGTAGTCCATGTTGGTCTAGACCACATAGCTTAAATCTGCTTATTGGAACCCACAACTGTGACAGAATTTAAATTACATTCAATCTGGTTTGATCTTAAGGGTTGTGACCATTCTCCAAAGCTGGAATTCTTAGGTTTGGGAGCCTAAACTCAGGAAGGACATGCTTGTAATCTCCACACTGGAGAAGCTGACTTAGAAGGATTGAGAGTTTTTGGCCAGCTTTTGCTGGGTTGCAGGTCAGCCTGAGCTACATAGTGAGATCATGTATAAAAAAAACAAACAACAAAAAGCAACCCAATACACACACACACACACACACACACACACACACACACACACACACACCAAAACAAAACAAATACTATTTGCAAGGTATTTCTCTGATGTGATATTCTCTAGTTAAAGCACAAATATTTTGGGAAGAGGGAACACATAAAGCCTTTTTAGTTGTGTACATGTTGCTATAAACAAATTACTAGTCTTATAGTTAGGGTTTCTATTGCAATAATGAAACAACATGACCAAAAACAACTTGGAGAGGAAGGTTTATTTTGCACCAGTTCCTACAGTTCATCATCAAAAGCAGTGAGGGCAGGAACTCACACAGAGCAGGAACCTGGAGGCAGGAGCTAATGCAGAGGCCATGGAGGGGTGCTTCTTATTGGCCTGCTTCTCATGGCTTGCTCATCCTTCTTTCTTACAGAACCCAGGACCAACTGCCAAGGGATGGCACCACCCACAATGGGCTGGGCTCTCCTCAATCAACCACTAATGCCCTAGAGCTTGACCTTATGGAAGCATTCTCTCAATTGAGGTTTCTATGTCTCACATAGCTCTAGCTTGTGTCAAGTTGACAAACTAAGCCAACACATATAGGCTTTTCTGCCAGTAAGTTTGGGATGACAGAGAGAATGCCCTGGCAAGCACTGCCTTGGAGGGACTAGGATTGTAAAAGAGATTCGGGAATAAAACAGGGTCCTGGATCTTACCAGGTCTTAACAGGTGACAAAGTCACTGTCCTTGGATCCATGTCCTGGAAGAAGCTCTCCAACTAGGTTCTGGCGCGGTGTGTGTGTGTGTGTGTGTGTGTGTGTGTGTGTGTGTGTGTGCTTCTGGCCATTGGCTAACACTTATCTGCCTCCAGCTACTGAAAGCCAACATTCATACCAAGTACCTTGGGCCTATAAATGTAACACAAATCTTAAAAGGTTTTATAATAAAAAAAAAACCCAGAGCCAGATATTGGGGTAAAAGTTGAAAGATCAAAGAAGCAGAACAGCCAGCCACTAGCTCACCTCTATGAAGTCCTCAGCCTCAAGAGAGCGAGTTTATGTTTCCTCAAGCCTTATATACCTTTCTGTGTCCTGCCATATTACTTTCTGGGATTAAAGACATGTGCCACCACTGCCTGGTTCTGTTTCTCTCATGCAGCCCAGTGTGGCCTTGAATTCATAGAGATCAAGATAGATCTCTGCTTCCCGAGTGATAGGATTAAAGGTGTGTGCCACCACTGCCTGACCACTATGTCTAATTTAGTGGCTGGCTCTGTCCTCTGACCCCCAGGTAAGCTTTATTGGGGTACACTATATATTACCACATATAAACAGAGGACAAATAAAGGGTTATTTCAATAGAGATGAGACTCTGCAGTGTCTGAACAGCCCTTCCTAGGCTGCCAACCTATCATAGTCTGAGAACATCTACTTCCCAGGGACTGTGCTATATGCAAGGTCCCTTGGCCTGGGATGCACTTTTCCAAACTGTGGCCTCATCTTCTGTGTATCTCTGTTCCACTCTCAATGCCTCCAGTAACTTATACCTGAAGAAGCCTCTGGCAAGGCAGAGTTGGGGTTTCTGACCTTGATGGTACCACAAGCCTTTGAGACCTTGCTATCTCAAAGTGGAAAGAGCTCTTGGAAAATTACTTTTCTCTCTCCAGCAAGTTTCCTTAACTCTGTAAAAAGTGTTACTGATTCAGGCTTGGTCAGGTTTCTCCACTCTCATCTCTCAGCCCCACTCTCCACCATTTCCTCTTGATGCCATTCATATATTCTTTGACACAAGTAACCTCATACCCCAAAATGTGGTTCTTAGTGTACTGCATGACCTGACCTGTGCATTTACTTTCCATCCTCACGCCCCTAGTCCTACCTAGTTTGATGTCAAGCTGACCCAAGCTAAAGTCATCTGGGAGGAGGGCGTCTCAGTTGAGAATTTGTCTACACTAGGCTACAGGCTGTTGGCAAGCTTGTAGGACATTTTCTTTTTCTTTTTTTTTAATTTTATTTTATAATTTAATTTAATTTTACATATCAGCCACGGATTCCCTTGTCCTCCCCCCTCCTGCACCCCCACACCTTCCCCCCAGCCTACCCCCCATTCCTATCTCCTCCAGGGCAAAGACTCCCCTGGGGATTGAGTTCAACCTGGTAGATTCAGTTCAGGCAGGTCCAGTCCCCTCCTCCCAGGCTGAGCTAAGTGTCCCTGCATAAGCCCTAGGTTCCAAACAGCCAGCTCATAGTAGCGATTGATGGAAGAGAGCCCAGCCGGTTGTGGGTGGTGCCATCCCTAGGCTGGTGATCCTGGGTTCTTTAAGAATGTAAGCTGCACAAGCCATGAGAAGCAAGCCAGTAAACAGAACTCCTCCATGCCCTCTACATCAGTGCTGCCCCCAGGTTCCTGCACTGAAGGTCACAGACAGACTAAGTGGAGGGTAGGAGTCCAGCATCCACAAAGATTCTGGACTCATTAAGACAATGGGGTAGCCTGACATGGGCTCTCCTATAGTAAGCTCCCTACACCCAACATCCCCTGACAACTGTACAAAGCTTTGATATAGCAATTTTTCATCTTAGTGAAGTTCTGCTACCAAGTGAACTGGAGGCTCAACTGTCTGTCTGTATATCCATTTCTCTGTTTCTCCTGCCCCCAGTGATTTTAACTTCATGACACCTCTGGGTATGCAGTACTTACTGGGCAATATTGGAGACTTTTTATCAGTAGTAGCGCTTCCTCCTTTTCTTCTTCTTCTTTATGGGTACAATATCTTCATCTGAAGATTTAGTTGGGGCTAGATACAGCACATTCAGCACTAGGAATAAAGTAGGAATAGGTTCAAAACATGGAAGGAGTCATGGCACAAAGCTCTGGGACATTGTTGGGTATTTCTTGCAGGGACCAAGTTGACCATCCTAGGTGAGAGACTGCTCCCACACATGCCACCTTCCATGCTATCAACATTGTTTGGGAGAATTTTCTATTGGCTGTTGTTTTGTTGTTTGTAATTTTTGGATGTTCCCCCGGGGTCTCCTTTCACACCAGAAACAAAGCTTTGCTTGCTAACTGTGTTGTGCTTAGCATCCCTGTTCCCATTCTGTTCTGCTCCCTGCTTTCCTCAGCTAGGCAAGAACAACCCTTCACCTCTTTTCCATAAGGAAAGGTGTGACCAGATAACCTGTTAAGACCCAACTGTGTCTTGCTGGGCATGTCCCTAAGAAATGTCTCATTGTATACACTTCCCATTGGGATTTTTGGCTGTCCCATAAACTTTATAAAGGACTCAGGTGAGGCCACATTTCAAGGGAAGGGGAAGAAAACCGGGTACACTTAGGCACAAAACAGGAATGAATCCTGGGACCCATGTTGGATGGTTAGGTCCCATCAGATGGGCAATGTAACCCAGTATGCACAATCAAGAACAAGGCAGCAGGGATACACTTACATGGATTACTAGGCATAAAGTGCAGAGTTCCCATTCCACTCAGGAAATAGGGAAGAGGGTGGAGAAGGCTCTGGGTAAGGGACAGAAGAGTGGTCAAATAATGTGGGCAGTGAAGTGGGCTCCTTCATGGATGTGGACACATTGATTAGAAAGAGGAGTCCCTGAGTTTATACAAGGCAGAATCAATGTATCAGAAGTAGAATACAGAGAAGGCAGACATACTTTGCAGTGAAGGGAAACCCTCACCCTATTGCCGGGGTTTCATAAAAGACATTTGGGGAATAAACTCTCCTTTGATTCAAACTCTAGACCAGTGAAGATAGGTGAGAACTATACTAAGTATGAAGCACATAAAAGTTCCAGACAGCTCAGAGGACAGAATACACAGGCAGACATGGCAAGGTGATCTGATGAGACAGGGCAGGAAATTGACGTTCAGACATAAAGAGGATAAGCCAGAGAGGACTCAAAAGATAAAATACAAGTGGCCATACACTTTAATCCTGGGATCTTGTGCACCAATTATGAACTAGGAATATCTGAAAAGGAGGCCTTATCTGGACCAGAGAGTCCCAGATCCATGCTCAAGTACTAGGTCAGAAGCTCCAAGATAGGTGTCAATGTGTCCTTTGACTCATTCACCCTAAAGGTCAGTCTAGTGTGAGGAGCACAGGGTGGAAATGAGCTCACATACAGCCTTCCTTTTTTCCCTGTCCCCACAGACACCTTGTCCACACGACAGAGTAGACACAGAATGCAATGTTGTTACCTACCTGGAGCTACAGTACTTGATACCTTTCTCAACTCCCAGAGCTGTACTTCAAAAGCATCTGGAAGAAAGCAAACAGAGTGGCTCATTCTGCCTACAGAAGATACAACCATATCAGTTCACACCAGAGCAGCCTCAGCTTTCCACTGGTTCCTTGACATCTTAGGTTATGGAAGATGCTTCAACGAGGCCAGACTAATCACTCTGCCACCCACCCATAGAGTGCCCTTCATATAAAGACTGAATGGGGGTTGGAGAGATGGCTCAGAGGTCAAGAGCACTGGCTTCCAGAGATCCTGAGTTCAATTCCCAGCAACCACATGGTGGCTCACAACCATCTATAATGAGATCTGGTGCCCTCTTCTGGCCTGCAGGCATACATGCAGGTAGAACACTGTATACATAATAAACAAACAAACAAACAAAAAATAAGTAGAAGCTGGTACTTCAAGATTTTAGAAAAAAAACTGAACAGAAACATTGAGGTACTGTTACAAGTCCTGCAGGACCAGCCAGAAGAGGATTAGCTTCTTCTGCATTATTGGGCCCACACTACAAGACTATAGAGAGTTGTGATCCATTGACAGTTCCTTCTGTCACAACTCACCAATCAAAACTGAGCACCACGTGTACATTTTTTTCACAGACTACATCAAAATACACACAATATCCAAGGAGAGCTGCTGATTAGAACCTGAGGCTAGGAGCTTTGGAAGTGACAGAGGCAGGAAGGATGGATGTTCTGGTAAAGATCGTATTTTTATTTGTAAGTTTATTTCATCTCTATTGCCTGCACTTGAATGTCTGTATATCTCTTGCATGCAGGCCAGCCAAGACCAGAAGAGGGCATCAGATACCCTGGAACTGAGTTACAGATGATTGTGAGCAGCTATATGGGTGCTGGGACTCAAATCTGGTCCTCTGGTAGAGCAGCCAGTGCTCTTAATCAAAGAGTCATCTCTCCAACTCCCCCAAATCATCCTTAACTGACAGTGGGGTTTGGTGTCATTGTTTCTACCCCTCTATACAATTATGCCTGGAAGGAGTAGTACACAAATCTCCATGCAAATCTACACCTCACTGGTACATTCCCCACTGCTTCAGCCTGCCAAGCAGAAGGTACAACCTGGCTATGTCCTGGATCCTCTCCTATTGATTCCAGTAGGCATGCTGTTACTTACCAGGAAAGCTCTCTTTACTATCGATGTTCTGCTGTTCTTCAACATCTGTGTCTCCCACCTGGGCTACATCTGCAAGAACATCAGGACAAAGTGTACCAGGTGAATCCACGAGAGCGCACACAAAATTAACCCCAATTCTTCTTGGGATTTTCCATGGAGTGTCTATGGCAGAATCATTTCATTTTATTTTACTTTCAACCTTCCTTCCCTATAAGAATCCTGATTCAGGCTTTTTAGGAAGGAAACACTAAGAGATTTCCTGAACAAGAGAGGGATTTCAGATACTTACAACTTCCTAGCATGTTGGAAGCCACCTGCAATTATGAAACAGAAAGCACTGTTAAGATCGGTCTATACTGTATACTTCACAATGGTGTGGTTTTCTCTGAATGACTTAGGGAAAATGGGAATATAGCTCTACTGGTGCTGCATATGATACCAGTAGAGATGGAAAGAGCCTTTCCTGCACTGTTCTTCCCAAGTCCATTAACACTGCAAGCAAATCCTTAATAGAGCAGGGAAAGTAATTTCTAAGGGAACTGCTTCTATGACTCAATTTTAATAGATGTGGTGATGTCAATGACACCAGAGAGCTGGAGACCCAGTGGCAGAAAAACCACCTAAACTCCACAAAGGAAACTATCTTTCAAAGTGTAACACACATGGAACCCAAATATTTTTGTAGAAGACACACAAAGGTGCTCTTACTGTATGCTTGGATTCTGGAACATGTATACCACCTGGGAAATCTAGGAGAAAACAGAGTAACTGTGAGGATGTTGGCAACTAATGATTATAAAACACTCAGGAAATATTCTCAATGTGCACACATGTATATGGAGATAGCCTAGGCTGCTGTTGGGCCATCCTCAAGTGTAGAAGGATGTTCCAGAAAAGAAAAAAAAAAGAACAAAATAAGACCTAGAATCCTGGTTCCTCAATTAAAGCCACTTTAAACAATATAAAATAAACCCAACTGATTCACACTTTGTGGTATAAACTTGTAATCACAGCATTCAAGTGGCAGGTGAAGGAGGATCAGGGTTCAAGGTCAGCTTCAACTTTATAGTGAGATAGAGGTTAGCCTGGGATAAATGTTTCTCTGTCTCAAAATAATTATATATATAAATATATAATATATATATTAAAGCAGCATAATTCCTAACTGTATTCTAAGTATTTATCCTTACACTCACAGGTCAGTGTAGCTTTTACCATCCAACAAAACAATTTCTCTTTGTAAGAGAATGAGATCATAACAGAAACCACAACCAATAAAAATGCAGGGAACAAGTGACTGTGGGGTGCCCGGCCTGAACCATCCATCTAGAACACTATTCCTGCAACCAAAAACTGTGGAGAGTGGGAGAAAATCCTCTTCCCCAGGAAACAACCCAATTGGATTTTCAAGAAGAGATGGTCAGCTCTGAAATCTCATAGTACAGATAATATTATATGCAAAGAAGCTGGTCAATGGTGGAGCATGCCTTTAATCCCAGCACTTGGGAGGCAGAGGTGGGCAGATCTCTGTGAGTTCGAGGCCAGCCTGGGCTACAGACTGGGTTCCAGGAAAGGCACCAAAGCTATACAGAGAAACCCTGTCTCCAAAAAAATGAAAAAAAAATTATGTGTAAAGAGTGGATTGTATATATATGTATATATGTATATATATGTATATATATAAATATATATATTTAGGAATACACACAAATGCTCACACACACATACAGACACACACACACACACACACACACACACACACACACACACACGCGCACACACACACACAAAACTAAATTCTACAGTTGGAGGAAAGGAGGCGAGCGGGCATGAATTTGAGGAAGAAAGGGGACCGGACATAGGGATGGTCAGAGGGAGGAAAGAGGAAAATGACATAATTTCAAAAAATAAAAAGCTTCAAAGCACAGTATGTGTGATCATTAAAACTTGTTATGTGTCACCAACAGGCATTTCTCAGAACTGCAAGGCTGCTTTGGTTACTGACAAGGTAGGTTGGAAAATCTTATTGCTCACAGTGCTATTTGAAAGTGTACTATAATATTTCAGGATTTTTTTATGTTTTGTGCAAGCTTCTAAGATATGAGTCCAGAATCTACAGAAGTAAGCCACCTTGTCCTTCATGATTGTTTTTAACTCTAAAAGACTCTGGGAAATGACCAGACACAGCAGGGAGTGTTTGGACTTTCACAAGTGACTTCAAGCATCTATGGATGTGGCCTAGTGTAATATGCAGTTAACAGGACATGGAGGCAATTTGCCATGAATGGTCAGCATCTCTGAACCATGTGGTAAACTCTCAGCACTGCTGATAATGCTCTCAGATTTTCTTAAATGTATTTAAGACTCAACCATGGAAGCAAGAGCAATGGATTGCCCAGAGAGATTTCTGTTTTAAGTTTCTGCTTTTGACTTTGAGTCAGGGAATCTTCATTTTTGTTCTGAAGCAGGGGTTATAACAACTCCTAGGCACAAATGTCATGAAACCAGCAAAGCTAATAAAGTATAAAGTTCATTTAAAGTGTGTGTGGGAGCGTGAACTATGTCCTCTACAAACCGTCACCCCACACACAATCACATACACTCAGAATCACAAGACATTGAAGCACATGAAACTCTAACATTCTTTATGCACACAGCCTCATTGGAAATCTATGCAGAAACTTGACTGTAAAAGGGTATCTAGAACACCTTTAAAAAATCATGTTGACTGTTTTGCTCCTTCCAGAAAGAGCAAGTTGGGTGGCCTTTCAAAGAGCAGACAGTAAGGGACACCCTACCTATCTTAGCATTTACATTTTTCCTCATCAAGGAGTTAAACAATACTTACAACTTTGGTATTCTTCCCAAGCTCCCTGAAATTACAGAAACAAAGACATTTTGAGGGTAGAATCATGGGACATGTAGGCACATGCCTTTATTTTTCTTTGTCAGTATTGAAAACGCATGACAATCACTGCCAACATTAATAGCTGGTAAAACAAAGATAAGATATATCTGTGACAAACCTATGTTTTTTTTTCTTGAATGATGTATCTCTAACCTCCTTCAGTCCCCAATCACAAAATAATTAATCCAAGGAAGAAGAATTGTTTTCCAGAGGTACAGGTAGAGCATCTGTTCTGTACCTTGTCTGTGCCAATCACAAATGCTCTTTCTCTTAAGAAGTCCATTGGCAAGGGACAGTTCTACTACTAAAGCAAACACAGCATAGTATATATAACATACACTATCATATTTTAATAGCAAAACTCAATGAAATAGGAAATTCAGACAGCAACATTTCTATGTCAGTCACAGAAAGGTCACTTTACCTCATCATGATGGTCGAACTCTTCCTCTCGACAAAAAATCTGTTTAATATCAGGGACATTTGTAGAACCTAGGAAGACAGAGTGACTGTTAATCACTGGTGCTGTGGGCCATGTCTTCCTGAGAGAACACAGCTTAGCTTACACAACAGAATTATATGTATGGCTATGCTCTGAAGGCTAGACCGAGTGGCTGCTGGAGCATCCTCATTGAAAGCACCCAGTCAATGAGAAGCAGGGAATAAATGGAACACTTGCAGTGTGCTGATGGCAACAGAAGATAATAAGATAGTTTTCCAATGGTACAAGCTTCCCATTACTCCTATCAATCACTTGAAAACCAGACAGTCTTCTAAAATCAAGAAATAATGTGAGTTTTAATTTATGCTAAGTGCCATCTAGTACACACTCTCCGGGATACCCAAAAGAATATGGTTTATGGAGTGGCATCAGTGAACATGAGAAAATAAAGACCATGATAATGTCTCCCCTCTGCAGCACATCTGGGCACCTTAGAATGCCAGAAATGAAGCACGGCTCATAGCAATCTAGGAGCTAATTCAATGAACCATGCAGCATTTTAACTTCTAGTGGCACCAGGCTCCATTCCCTAGTTCAGTGCATGAACTACAAAGGGACAGTTACATACTGGGGAAAGGGAAACCTTTAATGCTGTTGTGTTGGAGCAGCACAACTTTTCTCTGGAGTAGATATGATTTTTAAAGTGGACTAATAGAGCTATGTAATTTTTATCATTGGCGTAGAAAAGCCCTTTCCTAAGTCATCTGCTAAAAGCATTGGCAGACCGTGTTTTTCTGGTGGTTTCCTGTGGTGATAAGCATATTCTGGGGCAAACATTCCAGAAAATGAAATCACAATAAAATGAGTGTCGTGGAGATTATTTACATACTTCCTACATTTTTTTTTTTTTTGGTAATCTAGAGTTTACAGTAAGTACATTCAACTTATAATACATGGCCTGTAAAAAGTGGTCCAAAGCTAGCAGGACAGTGAGAATGCAGGAGCAGACATTCTTGTGATGAGCTAAGGCCTTGCACCTACTGAAGACACTTGGAGGAAATGGGCTTCTTATCCCAAGATAAAATATACAAGTATACTAATGCACATAGGACAGATACAGACAAGGTCCAGATAGGTCACAGAAGGGCTGAGATAATGTTTCTAAGCCCTAGTATACAGGTAGGAGTTTATGGGAACTCCCAAGCCCTCTGACCTTGTAGATTGAATCCAGAATGCATTAAAAGGGGTCAAAGCTAGGCCAAGGTCAAGCTTCTTCCTCATCCACTAGGTCAGTTGTTGCAAGACAGAAGCCAGCTCTCAGATCTCCATTACCTCAGTCATCTTGCACATCAACCAGTCCAGGGAGAGGAGAAGAGAATTCAAATGAGCGAAACTCATATGTTTGACACTTACTTCCAGGGATGGAGGCCAGACTAAAAAGCCTTTCTGCCAGTTTAGCCATGCCATTCTCTGGGTGTCCTTTAAAACAGGTCTGAACATTGAAGAGCAGACCATGAAGATGGTAATACAAGCTCTAAAGGACTAAAGGAAGAGAATCTGATTCTCCTGCAGCATTGAGCCAACACTATGAGACTTTCATATCTAAGTTCATATGTATGAGCACACATGAGAGAATTGTCCTAAGCAGAGAGATGGGCTCTACCATAGGTTAACACACAACCATAAACAAAAAGTACTTCAGGGCTACTGTGATGATTCATCTCAATTATCAATTTGATGAGATCCAAAACCTCAGAGCACACCTGTGGGACATTATAGTAACTAGGAAAGCTGAGGTGGGATGATCCACCAACTGTGGGAAGACATCATTTCTTTGACTGAGATCTTGGACAGTAAAAATAGAAGAAAGTGAGTTGTGCAATACCACTGATTTTTTACTGCTTTCTGGTTCTGGTTACTTCGGGCTTCTCTCTATATAGATGTTCTGCAATCATGAAATGAATTCTCAAGCTAATTGCAAAATAAACCTTTCAGCTCTAGTTTGTTTTTCTCAAAGTATTTTGTTAAAGAGAATAGAAAATTAATTTAGGCAGCATTTCCATGGAAAACTGTTCTGTATCCTTATGCTTCTGTAAGAGGAAAAGCACAGGAACCTTCCATTTTTTGTACTTACAGATCTCTCTCCTGCTCTCTCGCACTCCCAAGCACAGGCTGTGACACTGCCACTGCTGGGATCCTTCCCCATTGAACCTGATCAAGAAGGCTGCTGTATAAATCAAACTTCACCTGTATTTTTTGGACCCTTCAGATCTAATCCATTTCTGTTACCCACATGTGGGAATAAGTAGCAGATAGGGAGGCTCACTCGTTCCTGCCCACATCAGGTGAAACTACATCAACTTACACATGTACCCCAGTTTTCCTCTAGTTCATGTTATTCAGCAAGAGCCAAAGTGACTTTTAAATATATCTTTAATTTCTATGGTTGTCCTGGCAGTGGTGGCCCATGCCTTTAATCCCAGCACTCAGGAGGCAGAGCTAGGCAGATCTCTGTGAGTTCGAGCCCAACCTGGGCTACAGAGTGGGTTCCAGGAAAGGCGCAAAGCTACACAGAGAAACCCTGTCTCGAAAAACCAAAAAACAAAAACAAAAACCAAAAAAAAAAAGTCTATGGTTATATTTCTACTGATGAGATAGATACATTAACATTTTTCACATATTAAAAGTTCTGATAAATCTTTTCAGTTTTACAGATAGTACAAAGGATAATTGAATAATACATAGAATAGAAACAAAGCCTCAATATATCAATATGTACACTACCTTCCCTTTGTGTTTGTGGCATTTCTTTAGAAGTACTAGTGACTGCTGGAGCAGCTGGAGGTTCCTCCACATCTTGAGAGGTGATAGTTTTCTTCTTATAAAATCTTCTAAATATTGAAAAGACTGGGAATGTAGTCACAACAGGGAGAGTTATATTAGTTTATGGCAGAAAAACAGAAAACTGATCATGACTGTGTGTTTGTAAATAAGATCTAATTTCCTGTTTCCAGCTAGTCATCAGAGTCAGAGTGTTGCTTCAAGAAGATCACCACATTTTGTGATTAAGCAGTATACAGACACAATAGGTAATGTCTGCATTTTTGTGGCTGGTGCAATACAGAAAAAGCAGCAGGACTGAATATGTTATATGGGTTTGATGCCAGATGGGAGCCCATCCTTCTGAGAATCACATGAATACAACTGTTGTTCATACAATTCCTCTTTCTTCCATGCTTTTCTGCAAACACTGCAAGTTTCAGAAGGACTTCTCATGATACTTTCTAGTCTAAAAGAGAACTACAAATGGTAAGTCATAAGGAAAGCACACGTACAGCAGAAATGCTCCAATGATGTTTGTTAAATACCAGAGGAATTCAGCTAGACACTAGTGACTGAATTCAGAGTGATCCATTGGTCCAGCATGGGGAGCATGGCTGTTGTTGACCTTCATTCTTCATTTACCCATGGTACTTATAGCTCATAGAGAACATATGGTATTGCCTTAGATGAGTTGAGAAGTAAAGAACTGTGTGCATTCCCTACTTTTCACCTTTAGGTACCACAGTAGTTGTATTCCTGTCACTGTGACCAAACCCCTGACAGAAGCAGCCTGAGAGAGATACCCTTTACCTTCCAATCTTTGACTCAAAATTGGAGTAGAGGGCACTGGCTTAGTACAAATATGTGACCTTTCCTCTGCATCTTCAACCTGTCATATCCCTCTCAGGGACTAATTTTGATTGTCAGAGAATCACCCTGAGAGATTATAGATTGGAGCATATTCCTTAGAAATACTCGGAGTCCAATTCATTCTAAACCACGTTAGTGCATGGCAGTTTGACAAAAATGAAACTTCCCTTCAACTGGCCCAACCTTGACATCTTCAACATGACCAAGCAAGAAAAGCAGTTTGGCATTTGGGTAATATGTATGCACATGGCTTTCTAGATGACAAATATCCTCAGCCACTATATGGATAACCCAGATAAAGTGTAGCTAGAAGGGTAGAGTCGATATTAGCACAAAATGTGCACCATAACTGCTCTGCTCTGACTCATCAAAGTCCAGTTTCTACATACTCTTCCATCCACAGGCTCTATAGGGACAATTGAGTCACACTGACTCCCTAAACATTTTTTAAACTACCAGAAATACCTATAATGGAAGATTAGACTGAAAATTCCTATGTATAAAAGGATAAGTTTGAATTTATGATTCTTCTCACTCCAGCTCTGAAGAATTGGGTTTACAGAAGTGTGCCACCATGGGCACATATTATACAGTCACTGGGATCAAATCCAGGGCTTTGCACATGCTAGGAATACACTAAACCAACTGCTCTTTACATTCCTTCCCATTGACCTTCTCTGTCAAATCCTGACTGTGAGGTTACTGTAACACAGCCAGCATCTTCAAAATGATGATACCCAGCCATACTCTGCCTGTGTAACTCACTGCTGCTTATATCATTCCACTGAGTGCTCAGACATAGCAGGCAGCATGGAGAATGACTGCCAGTGATAGAAGTAATATTGGAACACAAACTCGAGCTCACCTTTAAAGATGTATATATAGCCAAAAGAATGATCCAGTGCAGCTCAAAAAATGAAGGGATGACTGGAGGTCTTAGTGGACATTGCCCATAAATTGTGTGGCTCTTTGGGCTCATGTTAATGTTGTCTAATCTGTTAAGCTTTTACAATAATTCTTACTGGAATGAGTCATCTCTACCATAAATCCAGTTATCACACACATCCAACCTATTTTTCAGTGTAGTGTCTCCTATAGTCAAACTCTCTGATCTGACCAAACATATGGACTTTCCATCTATCATACTTATGAGTGTCTGCAGGCAGGTAGAGAGCACTGCCCTGGCCTTCTACCCACTGTGGTGCTCATCATTGTCTGGAATCTCCCTAGGGCTGGGTTATTGCAGGCAGATGCTGAGAAGCTGAACCTATCACATAGGGATTCCTGAGCCCTTGACAAGTAAAAAGTGCTTCCTGAGCTCTATCACTGGAAAGACCAATGACCTATCTCCTCACCTTGGGCTATGATTCTTTAGAGAGCTGCACAAAGAAACAAGTCTACCACACATCTGTATGGCAAGGTTTGAACTTTTTTGTAGGTAAAATGTATATCTTGCTATTTGAATTGACAAATTTGTCATTGGAAAGTGGACTGTGTCATAGGGATAACTGTACTGGGAAAAAAATCTATTTAGACCCTGCCTGGTGCACAAAATTCCAAAATAACTGAATGCATTGACTGTAGACACATGGGTAGGGCTGGTTACTCAGGGCATTGCCTTCCAACCCCCCTTACACTCCCAATTCTCACTCCCAATAGGAGTCTCATATCACATTGGTGTACCAGAGAAAAGACAGCCAGCATTTAAATAATTCTAAAATGCATCTTGAGTGATGCCATAATACATACTGCAATTGAATTTTCTATTCTTCACCTGTAATTGAAGGGAAAGAAAACACTTTGAGGTTCAGGTCATACAGAGTCTATCTGTATATCTCTTTAGTTCACACTATGACACAGCATAGTGTAAAGTAGGATAGGAAAAAGACATAAAAAAGACTGTATTGATACATTATATGATGATGTCACGGAAAACTAAGGCTACATATTTGTGACAAAAACTAATACATCACACATCTATGTTGATTCAAAGCGAGGGCAGAGCACCTCTTCTGTTTGGCCTTCACTGAGGGCTCCCTATGCTACATCACAACATGGCAGACTAACTTAACAACCTGCTTTGGGAGATTATTTTCTTCTATGGGGGGGGGGCTCCTCCAATTATTTGCATGAATGCACATGTTTTAAATGTATCATACCCTAAATATTCAAATATTGGATGCATGAAGCTTCCCACCACATAGACTTTTGGAGAACAACCCAAACTCCATCTAGATGACAGGTTGGAGAAACAAATAGGAGAGGAGTCTCAAGGAAAAATACACATCTTAATAGATGACATGCCTGTTAACTTCTGAATCAACATTACACACATTTTTTAGAGAGGAGCCCTTTTTCTCCAGAAGAAAAGGCCCCCTCACACAGACTGTGATACTTGATGCTGGAAGATTTGATTCAGTCTGGACCAGGATGGTACAATTCCTTTGTCTTCTTCCTAAACTAACTCTCTTATACCCATCATGCCCTGCTTAGTTTTGTTGTTCAATGGGATATCCACTCAAACATAAGATCACTAAAGTAAACTTTCTATCTTAGAGAAAAGAAAGGCCCCCTTACCTTCTCTACCTTCACTGGTGTCTTTTCAGGTAATGCTAAGGAGACAGAAAGTAACTGTCAGCTCATGGTACTGCTTACTACTTATGCAGCATTCTTGCTTGATGTGGCTAAAAGTGCACAGACTCAGTACAAGTGATTAGACCTAATGAACAGACGGTTGGGTGGCTGCTGAACTGTCTTCCCTTGAAGGGAAATTAAAACACAGAGAGTCCTGGAGATATGTGAGTAACAGAATTGTTGTATTTCCAGACAGTGGAAACCTAAAGCAACATAAAATAATCTATCTGATTGAAGATTAAATACATATCTTCACATGTATCCTCTTTGGAGGGACCACTGGTATGGCTCAGTTTGCATGTGGAGGTCAGAAGACATATGTGGGATCCCAAATTGTAGATGCATAAGATAACCCCTTCACCTAAGACTTAAGGAACATTTTGGTAGAGGAGTGGAAAGACTATAAGAACCAGAGGAATAGGACATATGCTGCTAGATGGTGTCTTCTAGACACGGCAGGGATGATATAACCCATGAAATCTCAATACAATTCCCCAAATAGGACCTGCATCAGGACAGTTCCTACTGATACGCCATCCTAGACCAAGAGCTACAGGCAATCAATGGTTGTAGAGAGATGAAAAATCAATTTTTTCCATGGGTAACCCCCCTCATAAGTAATCTAATCCCAAACCAACAACACTAAACATACAACAGCATACATAAGTATACATAAGAGCAACATTAAATGGACTCATCTGTATATGTAACTATAATTATTATCATAAAAGAAGTCATATATTTGAAGGGTGGACATGGGATGAGTTGGATTGAGGAGAAGGTGGGATAGAATAATGTGAATACAGTAGTCACATTAAATTCTCAAAGAATTAAAAATGTAAATTATAACAACCCTGATCTTTCACTTTTGTCTTCCTTCCTTCAATCAAGGTTTTTCATAGAAGCTAGACCTGGACTAATAGCCAGCAAGACACAGAATCCTTCTTTCTCTGCCCCTAAATATGCTGGGGTTATGGGTGTGCACAGAATTTTCTGACTTTTTTATGTGCCCTGGAGATTCAAAATAGGGTACTGATGTGTATACTGAGCCATCTGTACACCATGCATTTAACTTTAAACAACTATTT
This sequence comes from Peromyscus attwateri, assembly GCA_902168425.1. Classification (NCBI taxonomy): domain Eukaryota; kingdom Metazoa; phylum Chordata; class Mammalia; order Rodentia; family Cricetidae; genus Peromyscus; species Peromyscus attwateri. Next base: position 39,609 of record CABHPP010149763.1, read on the forward strand.
AAAAGTGAATGTTCATGTCCCATTACATTATCTCTCAAAGGTAAAGAATGATGCAATCTTGGTAACCATGAATAATAAGAGGTAAATTGTAATAATTCATCATATGTGGTACATATTTTATGGAATAACATTACACAATGGATAATCTACATGTGTTTTATGTGTTTATGAACATACTTTTCTGGTCTTTGCAACACTTCTGCTTTGTGAATTATATATCAACAAGCAGCAACTATTTTAAACTTATCAAAACTCGTAAATAATGATTAGAAGTTGTGCATTTTTGGCAAGGTGAAGGCCAAACACATGGGACTTCTTTTAGAGACGGCACAAAGGATAGGCATTTCCCTGAAGGTGATCTTTTCCATGCAAAATGAGGGCCTGTGTACATGAGGCTACCACCAGTATATAGATGCGGGTAAATTCAAGAAAGAGTCATTGTAGGGAGCTGATATTTCACTAATTGGAGTCACAGCCTTAGGTGTTTGGACCAAAGTGACCATCATAGGTCAGTGACTTTACTGTTCTTTGTTACTCTTCCTAGGATTTCAGACAATTTTCTTCTATTTGTGTGTGTGTCTTTGTCTATGTGTGTCTATCTGTGTGTGTGTCTGTGTCTACATGTCTGTGTGTGTGTGTGTGTGTGTGTGTGTGTGTGTGTGTGTGTATGTATGTGTCTGTATATGTTTTCACTTGGTCTGTATGTCAAATTGCTCTGATTGGTCAATAAATAAAACACTGATTGGCCAGTGGCCAGGCAGGAAGTATAGGTGGGACTAACAGAGAGGAGAATAGAGAGAACAGGAAGGTGGAAGGAGTCACTGCCAGCCACCGCCATGACAAGCAGCATGTGAAGATGCCGGTAAGCCACGAGCCACATGGCAAGGTATAGATTTATAGAAATGAATTAATTTAAGATATAAGAACAGTTAGCAAGAAGCCTGCCACAGCCATACAGTTTATAAGCAATATAAGTCTCTGTGTTTACTTGGTTGGGTCTGAGCGGCTGTGGGACTGGCGGCTGACAGAGATTTGTCCTGACTGTGGACCAGGCAGGAAAACTCTAGCTACACATTTGGTTGTTTTTTACTGTGTCTTGTATCACTCTGCTTATGTGACTGCTCCTAGCTGATTCTGATTAACTCCTCTGTCTTTACATGTTCACATGCCTTAGTTGCTCACCACCAGCCTTTCAGCTCTGTCCATCAGGTAAAGGGATGAGCCAGATGACCTACTAAGATTCAACTGTCATTCTGGGCATGTAGTCCACAAGAAGTTTTCTGCTATGTCCTCTTCTCTCCTAATGGTCTTCTGAATCTGATGAGTTTAGCAAAGGAGGGAGAGAAAAATATGGAATATAAAAGACATGACATATAGAGACTCATTCTGGGTACTCCTCTGAGCAATGTTTCATAGTATGAAACATCAAGAACAAGTTTCCTGATACAAGGGAATTGCCACACTTTTATTTCCAGGTACAGAGTCTAGAGACCACATGGCACTCCAGAAACAGGAGAAAGTGGCTGGAGAAGAAAGATGGGAGATTATGGGGTGGAGACTGGTCCTGGATCTCTGTGACACCTTGCTCAGAATCAATAGCTGCTGAGTTTAAGGTAAAGAGACACACAGCATTAAAGGTACAGAGATTGCCTATGGAGCCCAACAAGAGAATGCAGGAGATCAGACTTTCAAAGATCAAAGTTCTTGAACCTACCAAAGAAGGGAGGAAACACACTCCTTAGATATGAACTCATTTCTACCCAAAAACTAGCATGTCAGCTATTCCCTGGAGAAAGTCACAAATATGCAAAACATTGAGGACAAAGACAGCCTGTGGCAAGATGGGTGCCAAGAGAGTTGATCCCCAATTGTTCACGTCTTTTAGCCCTTGAAACATGGGTATTAGTTTATGGGAACTCCCTAAGCACCATCTGCATCTTGGAGCTGGAATCAAGAATGCATGAAAAAGAGCCAAGGCAGGGGCCAGAGATCAGATCCCTCCTCGTTCACAAGGTCAGAGGCTCAAGGATGAATGACAATTCTCTAACCTCCTTTACACCTCAGTCATCCTGCATGGCAGTCCAGGATGAGGAGCATAGGCTGGGAATATACACTGCAGATGTGGTAGTTCTGTCAGAGTAAACAGCCATTTTAGCCACACTCTACCCTGTTGGTGCCACATGAAGTAGGAGTTAACAGTGAAAAGAGGACTATGCATGGATTGCTACAAGTCCTGAAGGATGAAAGGGAAGGGCTCTGTTCTTCCTGCATCATTGGGCCCACACTGCTAGACTGCTATAGAATAATCCTTCTCTACACTGTGTGAATACATGTTGCTATGATTGGTTTAATAAACAAGCTGACTGGCCAATAGCTTAACAGAATAAAGTTACGTGAGAAAGCCAAACTGAGAATGATGGGATGAGGAAGAGTGGCGTCAGAGGAGTCGCCAGTCAGATGGAGAAAGAGTCAGACATAAAAAATGGGATAGAGGTAAAAGCCATGAACCTCATGGGAGAATATAGGTGAATAGAAATGGGTTAAGTTGTAAGAGCTAATTAGTAACAAGCCTGAGCTATCAGCTGAACATTTATAATTTATGTTAAGGCTCAATGTGGTTATTATGAAGCGGCTGCTGGGACACAGAGAAACTCTGCCTATATTAGTCTATCATCTACAGGTTTCTGTGAGTATAAGAGAGAATGCTGTCTCTCGCCATATAGATTGGCTCTATCACAGGTTAATATACAAAGTGAACAAAATATTTCATGGGCACTGCCATGGTTAATCTCCACAGTCAACTGGATGATATCCAGTACTGAGCATGCAAGTGTAAGATTATATCAACTAGGATAGCTGAGGTGGGACAACTAATGAACTCTCCTCAGCATTATTGCTTAGGAAGGTGTGGTGGTTATTGTTTGTCAACTTGTTTTCATCTGGAATGAACTAAAACCTCAAAATGGAGGGCATATCTGTGAAAAAATTTTTTTCTTAAGGTGAAATAGAAAGATCCACTTCCTTTCAGATCTTTGAGGTAGGAAGACACACCTTTAATCTAAATCTTTTGAGCTAGGAAAAGACAAGCACTTGAGGCATGAAGACACATGCCTTTAACCAGGAACTTGAGGCAGGAAGCCACTGCTTTAATCCAGCTTACACCTCCTGCTGGAAGCCTATATAAGGACATGGAAGAAAGAAGCTTTTGCTCTTTGCCTGATTGCTCTGGCCTTGTTAGCAAGTGCATTCCTTCACTGGCATTACAGCCTACTTCTTCAGAATTCCAGTGTCTACTGAGATACCCAGCCTCATGGACAGAGCAGCTTCTGGATTCTCAGACTTTCTGTTCATAGTCAGTCATTGTTAGATTAGCTGGACCGCAGCCTGTAAGTCATTCTAATAAATCCTCCTTCTATATCTATATATAGAGATTCATCTATTCATTATGCTACTCTAGAGAACCCTGACTAATCCAGAAAGTACTATATAAAAAGAAGAAAGTGAGCTGAGTCCAAGCATTCATTCATCTAGGTTTTCAACAAGTGTTGTTTCTTTACCATAAGCTCCTGCCTCTATATGTGGCTGCCCTGCAATTATCGGCTGTAACCTTAGACTCCATGGACTAAAGAAGCTAATTATTCTTTAGTTTATTTTACTCACACCTGAGAAAAAAATTCAGACAGACACAATTAAAATGAAGAGCTAGTAACCACAAGCAAAAGCTTAGCAATCTGGTAGTGTCACAGGCTGAAAAGGTATTCTGATACTCAGTTCTAAATGTCTTCATTAACACCCCCTCACCCCAGGTTTTAGGGAGGTATGTGGAAGAAAAGGTAGAAAGGAGCCAGTGTTGGATGACATCAAGGAAATACTGTCTTCCGGACACAACAGGACTGACAGATATATGAACTCACAGAGACTGTGGCAGCATGCACAGGTTCTAGCCAGACAGGGCCCCAGTGTTGAGAGGGCAAAGTGAACAGGAGCTCCCATTCCTAACCAAGAAGCTATCTTCATTGGCAAACTCTTGCAAGGGAAAAAATCAGTTTTCTCCAATAGAGTCATGTTAGGTATATTAACCACACTTAAAGGTAGGTCCAATGCAAGCCAACACCAAACAAATGCAATGGTGTTTTTGTAGATATTTTGGGTCTCATATTGCTTTGTTTGGGCATTTTTTAAATCTTACTGGTCTTTTGCAAATATATTATGGTTTCTGATTTTGTGTTTTATGTTGCTTTTTTGAGTGTGTGTGTGTGTGTGTGTGTGTGTGTGTGTGTGTGTGTTGTGCTTTTTCACTGATTATATATTGGTTTTCTATTTTTAACTTATTTCTTTTCTAAAGTGAGAGATAAAGACAGTGGATGGGTGGTGAGGTGAGGAGAATCTGGGAAGAGATGGAGAAAGGGAAACCAAGATCAGAATATATTGTGTAAGTTTTCAAGAAAAAAAGGAAAATATCCAAGACATATTAAATTTTAAAAACAAGCCTTGAAAAAGAGAGTAATGTCCTGGAAAATACTGTCTTCAAATGGCAAAACACACTTTCCCCAGACACCCCACTGAAAGAGGAAAAGGACATCCCCCTCCCATTTTCCTTGTCCCTACTGATAACTTTTCCACTTCCTGACCCTCCAAGCACAGTGTGTAACATGACCATTCCTGGGACCCTTGCTCATTGGATCAATCCAGGAACATTCTTATCTAATTTGAATTTCACCCTCAGTCATGAAACATTAGACCTTTACCAAGTCCCTTTGAGAAACATTAGCTCTACTCCATCTGCATCACCCACAGAGAAAGTATTAGAGAGGGTGGTTCACCCATTCCTGTCTATACCAGGTGAAGCCACCCTGACCCAATACAAGATGAGCCTCAGCTTTCCACTGGTTCATACTATTGAATGAGAGCCCAAGGTGACATTAGGTGTATTTTTTTCTTTTTTTTTCATTTTTCTTTATTAAGAAATTTTCTACTTACTTCACATACCACCCACAGATCCCCCTCCTCCTTCCTCCCACCCCCCTAGCCCTCTCTCCCAAGCCACCCCACATCCCCACATCTCCCAAATCAAGGTCTCCCATGGGGAGTCAGCAGAGCCCAGCATACTGAGCCTTAGATGTATTTTAAATTCTGTGGTTGTGTTTACATTGAAGACCTAGATATATTAGTATTATCCTACATAGGAAAAATTGTCTTAAGCTTCTCTATAGACTTAGATATGAAGCAAATTAATTAGCAACCAGTATATACAATGGGACAGAATTATGAAATTCCCACAGTACCTTCTACTTGCATTGGTGTTGTTTCTGCAGAAGGTCCTTCAGGGACGGGAGGTCCTTCCACATCCCGAGGGGCAAAAGATTGCTTCCGACAAATTTCCCTTAAGAATGCAGGAACTGGGAATGCATTATAACAGGGAGTCATGTCAGCCTCATGACAGAAAAACAGAGGAAACTAACAACTGTTGTGTGTTTGTCCATTTGATCTGATTGCTTGTTTCCAGGTACAGTCATCAGAGTGAGAATGGAGCTTCAGGAGGTTCACTGAATACAGTTTATAATCCATTAAGCAATACATGGACTGTGTAGGTTAAGTCTAAATTTATGACAACGTGACAATAGAGAATACTGGAAAGAGCCATATACAACAAAAGCCTAAGTGAAAAATGCCTGCTGCATCTCCCCATGCAGTGTCTGTCTCCCATTCTCAAAATTGCTGATCTGACTAGAAGCACGTGGGCTTTCTAACCTTTCATAGTTGTGAATGTCTGTAGGTAGATGCAAAGCAATGCCCCAGGGTTTTGCCCTCTGTGGTAGTCACTACAGGGTTTTGATCTCTGCAGTTTTGACCTCCTGAAGGCAAATGCTGGGAAGCTGGAACTTAGGGATTATCAAGACCTTGGGCTACAAAATGTCCCTTGATCTGTATGGAGAGCCTCATCACTTACCTCTGTGCCCTGGTTTATTCTTCAGTAGAGTAGCACACAAACAAATAAATGTACCGCATGTAATGGGCTTTGAACACATATACTGTAGGTAAAGTGTGTATCCTAATTTGTTAATTCATTAGTTTGTCACAAGAGATTTGACTGGGTAATTAGGATATCTATCTTTGGGAAAAACATATTTAGACATAGCCTGGTACAGAACATCCCAAACAATCTAAAGAGATCATATCTGAATCCAGTGATGGTAGATAATTCCAGTTTTTTTTTTTTAACTTTGAGTACTACTTTTTTTAAAAAACAAAATCCAAGCTCTTCCCTATATGTGGCTTAGATCACAGTGGTGCATTAGACATAGGGATATCCAGTAATTATACAATATATTTCTAAAATATGTCTTAACAAAGGGATTTCATAATACATACTGCGTTTTCTAGACTCCATCTGAAATTTAAAGGAAAGAAAACAGTTTGAGGCACAGGTCATGCTGAATTCTGTTTACATGGGTCTTTGGAACACATGTCAACATGGTATGATGCCAATCAAAATGAGCAAGAGTCCTCTGTACTAGTGTATTATGTGACAATGTCACAGAAGAACGGGACTCTATAGTTTGTGACAGTTCCCACTTTTGCTGGTTCAAAGGCCAGATTAAGAAACACTATTTGTTTGGTCTCTACTGAATGTTCCCCGAGCCACACCACATCTTTATAACCTGACTGTGAGATAATTACTCCTACAGCTGGGCCTCAGTTATTTACACTAATCCTCATGCTGTCTTACCATTCAACATCCCCACACTAAAATTGAGAAACTTTTTCTACAATTGCTTCCATGGAACATAATCAAACTGCATCAAGATTTTAGGAACCAGAGGTGGCTGTCAACTTCTGAGTGAAAACTATACACGCATCTAAAGAGGAAACCTTTTCTTCAGGAGAAACCATCCTCTCACACAAACTGTGATAAATGACACTGCAAACATTTGTTTAGTTCAATCAGGAGCAAGCTGGTACAATTCCATTTCCTTTTCTCCCTGAGCTAACCCATGATGCACCTAGCTTTTGTTAATCAAATTTCATATCCACAAGGTAAGGAGACAAAGCAACTTTTTATATTAGAGAAAGGAAAGGAAGTCTTACCTCCACCATCATCACTGGTGGAGCTCTCTGTTCTCTTGAGGAAGATGCAATGTCAGCATTTTTATGTACCACTAAAAGGACAGAAAGTAACTTGTCAACACATGATATTGCTTTTAATTATTCCAGGGATCCTTGCTTGATGTGTATAGAAGTCCATGTAGCTAGCATATGGGACTTGATCTAATTTTTTTTCCAATCCACTCCTCCTCTGTCTCTGTTCAGAAAGGGGCAGGCCTCCTATAGGTATCAACAAAGCATGGCACACCAAGTTGCCATGGGACTAAGCACTTCTCCTTGTATCAAGGCTGGTCAAGGCAATCCAGTATGAGGAATGGAATCTTAAGAGCCAGCCAAAGTGTTAAGCATGGTTTGCTTTTTGCTCATTCCCAGAACTGTGGATTATATTGCTGGCAAACAAATTATGGCAAAGAGAAGAACTGAAGAGAAATGAGGAACAGAGCTTTTGGTTTTCTAGACAATGGAAATCTAAATCAATGTGAAATAATCTTTCACTGCATGAAAGTAAATAAATCTTTCAAAATATGCACTGCATTTATTCTGGTTAGAGGAAACCATGGATGTGCCTCTGTGTGCAGGTGGAATTTAGAGGGGCTCTTCAGGGGTCTGGTTTTCTACTTTCACCATGTGAGTTCTGGGATTCAACTACAGTTAGGTCAGAAGGCTTGGCTGAAAAAGTCATTATGAACTGATCCAACCTATCTTTTTTTTTTTACTTTTTTTTCATTTTTCTTTATTAAGAAATTTTCCCTACACCAAGGCTGAGCAAAGTGTCTCAGCATAGGCCTGAGGCTCCAAAAAGCCAGCTCATGTACCAAGGACAGGTCCCAGCTCTACTGCCTGGGGGCCTCCTAAACAGTTCGAGCTAATCAACTGTCTCACTTATCCAGAGGGCCTGGGGCTCCTCAGCCATTGGTTCACAGTTCATGTGTTTCCTTTAGTTTGGCTATTTGTCCCTGTGCTTTTTCCAATCATGGTCTCAATATCTCTCGCACATACAATCCCTCCTCTCTCCTGCAGATTGGAAATCCTAGAACTCCACCTGGGGCTCAGCCGTAGATCTCTGCATCCACTTCCATCAGACACTGGATTAGAGTTCTATCATGACAGGCAATTTCAAAAGGTTTGAGAAATGTTAGATGTTTTGGATGTGGAAAGCAAGGACATTTGAAAAGGGACTGTAAACAGGTCATTCCTAGAAACAATGTTTCATCAAGGAACAATGGCAACAGAATGCCCCTTCCTTCTGGAGTACACAGAAGATGTGGTAAGGGAAAACACTGGACCAACAAATGTACATCAACAAGGGACAGACAAGGTAATCCTTTGCCTTGGTCTTCGGGAAACTCCCAGAGGGGCCTCAGACAGGCACCCACAGTGAATCCAGTTCAGACCTTCCCTGCAGTTGTAGAGGAAACCCCTACTCAGAGCAATTAAATAACCACATGCCTATTGGAATAAATCATGTTGCTCGGGATGATGCAAGACAGACAATAGAAAATTCAGGAGAAAACATAAAGAAAATTTTTTGGCAAACTTCTATAAATGAACAAAGACAACAATTAACAATAAGGATAAATGGTGTCTTGTTGTCTGGTCTGGTAGACACAGGTGCGGACGTTACCATAATTGCACCGGAATTTTGGCATCCAACTTGGCCTCTTCAGGAGGTAAACGTTCAACTGTTAGGAATTGGGACATTATCTCAAGTGAAACAGAGTGCAAGATGGCTCGAATGTATAGGTCCAGAAGGACAGAGAGGAAAATTAAAACCATATGTGACTAACATAGCTATGAACCTGTGGGTTCAAGACTTGTTGCAACAATGGAATACTCAGATTAACATCCCTCCAACCTCAGAAACAAATCATAAACTAGCACATGTTTCTGACAGAAATATTAGAAGATATTATTCTAATGAGTGGTCACCAGCCATCCATATTATACAAGAACAGGGCACAACAACTGATGATCTCCCAAAGACACCAACAGCTCTACCTTTAAAATGGTTAACAGACTAGCCTGTATGGGTTCAGCAATGGCCTTTAACAACAGAGAAACTCCAGGCTTTAGTAGAGCTGGTAGAAGAACAGTTAAATGCTCAGCATATTGAAGAATCAACCAGCCCTTGGAATTCTCCTGTATTTGTTATTAAAAAGAAATCTGGTAAATGGAGAATGGTAACAGATCTTAGAGCAATTAACAAAGTAATTCAGCCAATGGGCTCTTTACAATCTGGAATTCCTTTGCCTACTCTGTTACCAAAAGGATGGCCTCTCATAGTTATTGATTTAAAAGACTGTTTCTTTTCAATACCCTTACAAGAAAAAGACAGAGAAAGATTTGCCTTCACGGTGCCTACTTACAATAATTCTCAACCGGCTAAAAGATTTCAATGGAGGGTCCTACCACAGGGAATGTTGAATAGCCCAACTTCGTGCCAATATTTTGTACAACAGCCATTGGAAGTGATATGTAAAAAATTTCCTAAATCTATAATTTATCATTATATGGATATTTTACTAGCTGACTCAAATGCAGATACTTTAGAAAGAATGTTTGAAGAAGTAAAGAAAAATTTGCCTTGCTGGGGATTATAAATTGCTCCTGAAAAGATACAAAGAGGAGATTCTATTAATTATTTAGGATATAAAATAGAGCTACAAAAAATTAGACCCCAAAAGGTGCAAAATAGGAGAGATCGACTACAGACACTTAATGACTTTCAAAGATTATTTGGAGACATTTCTCATCTACGAACTATTGTTGGGGTAAAAAAAGATGAACTGAATAATTTGTTCAAAACCTTAGAAGGTGACAAGGACTTAAATAGTCCAAGAGAATTATAACCTGAAGCTGAGGAAGAATTGGTCTTGGTAGAAAAGAAAGTACATGAAGGGCACGTGGATCGTATTGATCCAAAGCTGGATTACATTTTGGTTATTTTACCTTCTAGGTATTCTCCTACAGGAATATTAATGCAGAGGGAAGATATTATATTGGAATGGATATTTTTACCAAATAAACCCAACAAAAAATTAAAAACTTATGTGGAAAAAAAATCTCTGACTTGATTTGGAAAGGAAAATTGAGACTTCGTCAATTAGCAGGAATAGACCCAAGCAGAAATTGTCATACCTTTAACTAAGGAGGACATTGAAAAATTATGGACAGAAAGTGAACCTTAGCAAAGAGTTTGCAGTAATTTTTTTTGGAGAAATTAACAGCAAATATCCCAAAAGCAATAGAATTGATCTTATAAAGAGAGCTGATTGGATCTTGCCTTGAATTGTACAGGAAAAACCCATAGCTGGAGTTCGTACATTTTATACAGATGCCAACAAAACAAGGAAAAGCAGGTTACAAATCAGAAAATTTAAGTAAAGTGGTTCAAAGTCCTTATAATTCAGTTCAAAAATCGGAATTGTATGCTTTTCTGTTGGTATTAATGGAATTTTCATTGTTTAGGAGGGTTGGTTACAAGTTGTTGTTAAGGATTAGAAAAAGGGCTAAGCAAAGGAGATTAGATTTAAGGTTCTTGTTTAAAAAAAAAAGAAAAAGACAATTACTAGTTTTAAATACTTTACATTGGATTGGATTTTTTATATTGTATACAAATTATATATATTGAGATTGATATTGTTAGAAAATGCCATACATATATTTCTAATATTTTTCAAGATATTATATTTATACAGTTCATTTAACAATGTAATGCAATTTGCTGATTCTTGAATGTTACAATTACCAACTATTAGGATATAAAGAAATGAAAGTTAGTAGTTAGACATTATAATAGAATTTGTAGTCATATTAGGTATGTTTTCAAGATTGAGCAGATATATTTTAGATAGACAGGTCATCTTCAAACCCTTCAGAGATCTACAGAATATGGCATTTAAAATGTTTTAATAACTTAGAAAATTTTTCTTTTTTGTTATGACTATGAGACATGTCGGCTCCTGGCAGTACCAATCTACTTCAGAGAGAATATGGGCATTGAAGAAACTGCATATGGAGTTAACTTTCATTGTGG
>CABHPP010149764.1:0-28211 GCA_902168425.1 Peromyscus attwateri
GGGGGTCTAGTCTGTTTGGTGTTCTATAGGCTTCTTGTATCTTCATTGGCATTTCCTTCTTTAAGTTGGGAAAGTTTTCTTCTATGATCTTGTTGAATATATTTTCCGCGCCTTTAAGTTGGTATTCTTCTCCTTCTTCTATCCCTATTATTCGCAGGTTTGGTCTTTTCATGGTGTCCCAGATTTCTTGGACATTTTGGGTCATGACTTTGTTGGCTTTAGTGTTTTCTTTGACTGATGAATCTATTTCTTCTACCGTATCTTCAACGCCAGCGATCCTCTCTTCCATCTCTTGCATTCTGTTGGTTATACTTGCATCTGAAGTTCCTGATCGTTTACTTAGATTTTCTATTTCCAGCATTCCCTCTGTTTGAGTCTTCTTCATTTTTTCTATTTCCCTTTTCAGGTCTTGGACTGTTTCCTCCATTTGTTTCATTGCTTTTTCATGTTTTTCTTTCAGTGCTTTATTGTTTTCTTCCAGGACTTTATTTTTTTCTTCTACTTTAATTGTCCTTTCCTCTAGGTTTTTACAGCGCTCTTGCAATTTTTTTGTATTTTCCTCTATATAAGCCTCTATCTTCTTCATGATGTTATTCATAAGGCTGTTTTCTTCTGCTTCTTCCAATTTTTGATGATCAGCTCCAGATGTTGGAGGAGGGCTAGGTTCTGGTGATGCTGTATTGCTCTTCATTTTGTTGTATGTACTTCTGCCTGGACGTCTGTCCATCTCCTTGTGTTCGATCTTGGTCTTATCAGCTCACTTGGTGGAGAAAGAGCTGACAGATTCGGGAAGTCTCTCTCTTTTGTCCAGATGGGACTCTCTTCTCCAACTGGGAAGTGCGAGGCAGGTTGGGAGCTCTTGTTCAGATGGGAAGCCCGAAGCAGGATGGGAGCTATTGTCCAGATGGGAAGTCCAAGGCAAGATGGCAGCTCTTGTTCAGAAGAGAAGTCTTTTGTCCAGAAGGGAAGTCTGGGGCAGGATGGGAGCTTTGTCCAGAAGGGAAGTCCGTGGCAGGATGGGAGCTTTGTCCAGAAGGGAAGTCCGGGGCAGGATGGGAGGTTTTTCCAGAAGGGAAGTCCGTCCGGGGCCGGCCTTTTTCTCTTCACACAAGTATCTTCCTGGATTGAATTCATCTAATAGATATTTGCACCCTGCTTCTTATGTAACCTGGGAATTCTGGGACCTTTTTCCAATCTCCTCCCCACCCCTTGTACTTCAGGTTAAGAGATAAGAACAGTTATCCTCAAGGAGGATTGTACAGAGAAAAGTTGTTTGGATTTCAGGTGAGTGCAGTTTCTAGAACCTTGTTTGTTTTTATTCTTCATTCACTGACTGAACATGTTTAGTCCTTGGATGCCAGATGTAGACTATGATGGAGACATTTTCCTGCTTGACTCTCTTTCCTACCTAATCTTTTTTTTTCTAAAGAATAGTTCTCAGTCTACAGGGAATGTCACTTAGAAACTTGATCATCATGGCCTTTACCTGTACAGCATCAAGATAATACTTTTTTGAAAGTGGCAACATCTTAATGTTCTGTGATTCCTTCTAAGCAAAGATAAATCTTTCTTTTCTTTTTTAAAAATTGTAATTTATTTCTTGTGTATAGTTATTTTGCCTGCATGTATGTCTGTGCATCATATGAGTGCCTGCAGAGGCCAGAAGATGGCAAAAGAGCTCATGAAGCTAGAGTTACAGATGGTTCTGAGGTGCCAAATGTGTGCTGGAAATTAAACTCAGGTCCTCTGCAAGAGCAGCCAGAGCTCTTAACAGCTGTGCTATCTCTCAAACCAAATGCTGTTTTTTTTTTAATATAAAGAAACAGCTTAGATGTCCATCACCTTATGAGTGTATAAGGAAAATGTGATATATTTACAAAATAGAATATTATTCAACTATTAAAGAAAATAAAATTAGGAAAATCAAAAGTAAATATACAAATATGAAAATAATCACTTTGCATAAGATGAGTCAAACCCCAAAAAGAAAATGTAACATGTTTTAGTTGTTTTTTTGCTATTTTTTCTCTTTTTTTGGTTTAAATTTAAGATATGTGCATTTCATCTGTAATAACCATACAGGGGAATAAATTACTAAGGCTCATAGAAAGAGTTGTTCAAGGGAGGGTAGATAGAATATACTGGTATAAAGGATTAAAATTGGATAGAAAAAAGAAAATGTTTAAGTTGTGTGAAGGAGTTAATGGTAGTGTAACCAGAGGGTTCTCTCCTGCTGCTTACCAATTCCCAAATAACAACTCAGAGATTTAATATTACTTATAAATGCTTGGCCAGTAGCTCAGGCCTATTACTAACTAACTCTTACACTGAAATTAAACCACTATTCTTATCTATGTTTAGCCATGTGGCTTGGTACCTTTTCTTAGTATGGCATTCTTATTTTGCTTCCTCCATGTCTGGCTGGCAACTCCTGCCCTTCCTCTTCTCAGAATTCTCTCTGTGTCAGACTATCTTGCCCAATCTTTTCCTGTCCAGCTATTGACCAATCAGTTGTTTTTTTTTATTAAAAATGAGAGCAATGCACATTTACAGTGTACAAAGTTTGTTCCACAGCAGGATAGGATAGAAAAGAAATTAGAAAGAGGAATAAGTAACAGGGAGGACCTTTTTAAAAGACATATAGAAACTTCCTACTATGTAATCTTACAAAAAAAGTTATTGACCACCTACAGACCACCCCAAACATTACAAGCTTTTGTCATTGCTCTTGGTTTCCAATCCAGAACTTGATGGTAAGACCCTATTTCTGAAGACACCACCTACATGAATCACAGAAACATAATAAAATCAAGCTGGTAAAGACCTGGAAGCTTTATCTGTACTGGTTAGCTTTCATAGTGTTGGAAGTTTCTAGGTAACATACTAGAGATAAAAAGAAATTATCAGTCATACCCAGATATGAATCCTATGAGCTACAAGAGTGATTGATTTGAGAAGACATATTTACTTGTATAAGAGTTGCATAAGTATCATGGGATTAACCAACTATTTTCTGAGTGGATGTATGCCATACTCCTCAAATCAAAGCCCATATCTGGCACCAATAACAGGCCAAGAACTTATGGTTAAACAAGTCATGGTCTCTAGGGGAGAACATCTTTCTGTTATGCTTCTAAATAAACATAGTATTCAAATGACTTCTAATGACTTATCATTACACCCATAGATTAATACATCTCTCAGTCCTCATCAGAGAAGCTTATATTTGCAGGAAATGGTGATCAACATACTGACCTCATCACCCCATGACACAGGGATCATAGAAGAATTGAGGGTAGGAAGAGTATAGGAGCCTAAGTTGGTAAATGACTAAGAGGAAAGATTATCTTCTGGACAGAGCAGTGTACCTATACATATGAACTCACAGCAGTTGTGATATTAGGTTTAAAACTGGGGCATGGCAAAGCCAGACCAAATGCCAGAATGAATAAGGCACAATATTCCTTCACAAGCCATAGAACTATTAGCAACTACTAGCTGCTTGGAAAGGGAGGAAAAAAATTCTCTAAAATTGTAGATGCTGGTATGTACATCATTCTCCAGTGGTAGACCATACTTTTGGGCAATATTAATTGGCCTTTATGGGTTTATCAAAAAGTAACACAAAGTTGGGTAGGTAGGGAAGCAAGGTTGAATCAAAGAAGAGTTGAGAAAAAGGGTAAATATGATCAAATCACACTATATGAAACTCTAGAAGAACTAACTTTTAAAAATGAATGAAAAAGAAAAGAATCAAAACTCAGTAAAGCTCCCTATAAATTGCAGTCCACTTTTCTAAAAATAATTCAGTCTTTTAAACACTATCCATTTCCCTCCAATAGTTATGTTATATCTTAAGCTATAATTGTCCTTAGCATTTTTCACTCTGCCCCTAAAAACATATCTGTAATTTCCTCACCAATTTTTTATGACACACCTTAAGTATCTGTATCTTTCTGCAACACAGCCATGGTGTATTCTCAATTCCCTCTCTATTATTAAGATTCTGAAGATGAAAATTCAGAGGATTCCAATATGCCTTCCAAAAACTTCCTCAAAGTTTTTAAACTTTGGTGATAATTTGACTTGCATTATACAATTAAAGATATATCATAAATAGAACACATTGCATTATTTTCTGTACACATTAGGTTAGTTTTAGAGGTACATTGTAAAGACCTCTCCTAATTATTACAATTATGTATATGTTCTTCAAATGTCTTTTTGTGTTTTGTTTTGTTTTCTTTCTTTTTTTAATATTTTTATTTTATAATTAATTTATTTTACATATCAGCCACAGATTCCCTTGTCCTCCCTCCTCCTACCCCCCCCCCGGCCTTCCCCACCATTCCACTCCCCATTCCCACCTCCTCCAAGGCAAGGTCTCTCCTGGGGAGTCAGCCCAGCCTGGTAGATTCAGTTGAGGCAGGTCCAGTCCCCTCCTCCCTGCACCAAGGCAGAGCAAAGTGTCTCAGCATAGGCAGTGGGACTGGGGCCTGTCCCTTGGTGCATAAGCTGGCTTCTTGTGGTTTTAAGAACCTAGGTGAATCAAAATTAATGAGGATTTACACTTAAGTCAAAATACCTCAAGTTCTATCTATAATAGAGATTAAAAACAAAAAACAAAAACAAACAAGCGATCAAAAGACAATAGAAACAGGAACAAAGCTATTAAAGTACATTCCATGAAATACCCATATATATTGATTTGTCAAAAATTCAAGAGGAGCCGGGAAGTGGTGGCCATGCCTTTAATCCCAGCACTTAGGCAGAGGAAAGCGGATCTCTATGCGTTCAAGGCCAGCTTGGTCTACAGAGTGAGTTCCAGGACAGGCTTCAGAGCTATACAGAGAATCCCTGTATTGAAAAACCATATCCAAAACCAAAATCAAAATAAAAAACCAAGAGGATACACAACAAAGAGGTAATTCAATTTCTAACTATGCACGTAACCTAAAACTATCTAGAATAACTTCCAAGGTCTATCTGTATATGATGTCTGGGCATCTATACTCATTGTTAGCTTTGTTACTAGACATCATATTGAATTGATTGAGGCTGTTAGATAGCACTGGATTAATATGCAACATGCTTCTCTTTTATGGTTTTTCAGAAGATCATAAGAATAGGTAGATTAGAAAATCAAAAATTTCACAAAATAAGATCTTTGCCTTTTACGTTAGTAACTTGATAATCATTTCACAGCATTTAAGTCACCCTTAACTTCATACACACAAAAAAAAAAAACCACTGACAAATATAGAAACCTGAAGATACTGCATCAGAAAAAGACAATGGGTTAAAAAGTACTTTGTGCTAGAATGATAGCATAGAACCCTCCAAATCCCAATGACTGTCCTCTGAGATACGTGTTCTTCCCTGTTTTCAAATGCCTATTACCATTCTCATACAACTAACTACTTAATTCATTTATTAGCACCTTATTATTTTCTCCACAATGAACTCAGATCCCTGATACCCTACTCTGTGGTAGAGTTGTATAGTTTGTCACATGAATTTCTTCTTTTTTAATCTTTATTTCTGTTTATATGTATGTGTTTGTGTACATGCATATGTGCAGGTGCCCACAGAAGCCAGAAGACAGCATTAGATCCTCTAGAGCTGAAGTCATTGGCAATTATGAGGTACCCAGTATATGATGGGAGCCAATCTAGTATCCTTTCCAATAGGAGCAAGTGCTTTAATGACTGATCTGTCTCTCTAGCCTTGCCATACAATTCCCAACCCTTCTTACTTTTTTAATTCTTTAGATAATCATTACATCCAACATAATATTTTCCTGGCATGCCTAACTATTGCCAATATATTAGGGCAATACCTATTTTCCACTTGGATGGCAAAATTTTCATTTACCTTATGAAGGACACCCACTGCAGTCCTGAACTGTTCCTCTGTTCATTGTTGCCCTCTCCCTAGACCACTATAGAATTTTTAAGCTTTGAGGAAGGATTTGAGATATTTCACAGACTCAAAATTGAAATAGAGTAAATTTTATTAGCCCTGAAAAAAATGAATCTTTATTTCACAGTCAACTAGGTGTTTCTGACCCAAGGCAAAAGATTTCTGCAGACTCGCTGAGTCAATAAATACAATAAACAACTTCAATAAAAGCATTCCACTTCTTGTCACTGTTGTTGCCTAGAATGTATAACATATGTAACTGGCCACAAACCAATGTCATTATAACAACCGGTTTTCTGTAACTTCCTTTTGTGTTACGTTTTATATACATAAAAAAGAAAACCAGACCCCTAGGATACCATTGTGTGAGTGCTAATTCCAGGTTGCTAGAGTACAGTACTTCTTTAAGTTATCTGTCTCATATTGGCTCAGATAAAGTCTTGTTCTCATATTAGTCACTTTCAATTTACATTAATGGTGTCAACTTCTGATAATCTTTCAAAACTTTGACAATCACCACCTTCCAGGTAAGTTCGTTTATATCCTTGATTGACTTCAGTCAATGGGGGAAACAGTAAGAAGCATGGAAGGAAGAGGTATTTCCCACAATGTCTATATTTCTCTATTATCCTATAATACATGAAACAACTGAATATCTCCAATTTATTTTTCAAAAACTCCCTGAGAAGGGGATAGACACTATAATACTGCTATACAATTTCTTCAAAAATGTAGTGAAGCATTATTGATTTGTCCAAGTTTTGAGACATATAAACACAATTATACAACTAGATTATTTTTATATATTAACAAATTCTGATCTGATTCTCATTTCTCTCCCATGTAATATTAATGTTTGTTGTTGACTCACACTGTACTTATTTCAGCATCTTTATATCTATTTGTCTTTGCAAAGAAATAAATCAGCAAGATTCTTATCATAAAGTGGATCTCACATATAAACAAAAAGAAAGAAACTCATGAAATCCAAATGTAGCTGAAATTGTGAAGGGCTCAAGCACCTATGCATACCTGGTAAGCACATTAAACAGTAACAATGTTGGAAAGTTGGTGGCAGTTTTTTTTCAAATGTAAATACTAACTTATCATATGAAGGGCTTCATTAAGAGGGAGAATGATATGATAGAGATAATGAGAGTACCTCCATGAGAAGTATGAGGGAAGTGCATCAGATGAGCCTCTTCTGTGAGCATCCTTCAAATTATGTCAGTGTGCAAATTTCACTGCGGGGTATCCAGACTAATCCTAGAACAAAGAAAAATAAACTGACTGTTTATAATCACAGGAAGAGGGAAGGGAAGGCCAATGTTATAACAGTGGGGTGTCAAGGTAAGAAGAATTGCAACTGACCTAAATCTAAACAGAATTCCTAGAGGGACAGATGGCCTAAGGAGAGTGTGCAAAAAAGAGACTGGGAACTGCTTTAGGGCAAGGAACTATGCACATCTGTATCTTGAGGCGAATAATCTACACTAAAACAGTCAACTAAACAAAAACCAAATAAAAAAGCCCTTTGGTACCTGAATGTGAGTTGGGCGTCAATGATGGGCATGCAATGTATAGCTGAATATCTGTAGCTGGTTTTTGTTCCAAAACGCGTGATATTCTACATGTGACCAATTGTGAATTCCCATACACGGTCTCTTGGCAGTTTAAAGGCTTGGGTCTATCACATCAAAAAGCTGCTCAAATTCTGTTCTCCATACTTTAATATTTTGAAAGAAAACGTCCTCTCTCCATCTAGACTTTCTACATGTGTGCTGGTTACTTTATATATGACAAAGGCAGAATTTTTTTCACCATAATTAAAATGATAAATTATTAAAGTAAATTATTCAAATAGTCCCCCTCTTAAAAGTAATTACTACCTGACTTTGGGAAAGCTTACTACTTCCCCTAATCTGAACCAAACCTTCTCTGTTCCATGTCCTCCAGGCAAGTGATCCAACAGTGAGAAATGTCACTCATGGGATAACTTCTAGTGGTGCTCCAATAATTACATTTTTTTGTCTTCTTGGAGTGACTCTTGTTAATTCCTTCATGAAGCTAGTTTTTTGTAATTGTATAAAGAATGGTATTTTTATTATTATTAAGACATTTTCTATTAATTTTACATACCAACCACAGATTCCCCTGATCTCCCTCCTCTTGCCTCCCAGGCTTTCCCTCCAACCCCATCCATTCCCACCTCCTCCAAGGCAAGGTCTCCCATGGAGAGTCAGCAGAGCCTGGCACACTCAGCTGAGGCAGGTCCAAGCCCCTACACCATGCACCAAAGTTGTGCAAAGTGTCCCACCATAGGCACTAGGCTCCAAGAAGCTGGCTCATGCACCAGGGACAGGTCCCAATCCCGCTGCCTGGGGGCCCCCTAAACAATTCAAGATAAACAACTGTCTAGCCTATCCAGAGGGCCTAGTCCAGTACCATGAGGACTCCTCAACTATTGGTCCACATTTCATGTGTTTCCACTAGTTTGGCTGGCCTCTCTATACATTTTCCCATCATGATCTCAATGTCCCTTGCTCATAGAATCACTCCTCTTTCCCATCATTTGGACTCCTGGATCTTGGCCTGTTGCCTGACCATGGATCTCTCCATCTGTTTCCATCAGTTATTGGATGAGGGCTCTATGATGACAGTTAGAGTATTCAGCCATCTGATCACCAAAGTAGGCCAGTTCAGGTACCCTCTTGATTATTGCCAGTAGTCTAAGGTGGGGTCATACATGTGGATTCCTGGGAACTTCTTTAGCACCCTGTTTCTCCCTATTCCTATGATGTCTTCATTAATCATAGTATCTCTTTCCTTGTCCCTGTTCCAACTTTCTCACTCTGTCCCTGTTCCAGCCCAAACCTCCCATTCCCCTATGTTCTCATCCCCCATCCCTTGCCCTACATTGGCCCGCTCACACCCAGTTTGCTCATGTAGATCTCATCTATTTCTCTTTCACTGGGAAATCCATGCATCCTGCTGCTAGCTAGCCTCCCTGGAGATGTGTGTTGCAGTCTGGTTATCCTTTGCTTTACATCTAGTATCCACTTATGAGTGAGTACAAACATAATAAAGGCAATTTACAGCAAGCCAACAACCAACATCAAATTAAATGAAGAAAAATTCAAAGAGATTTCACTAAAATCAGGAACAAGACAAGGCTGTACATGCTCCCTGTATTTATGTGATATAGTACTTGAAGTTCTAGCTAGAGCAATAAGACAACAAAAGGAGATCAAAGGGATACAAATTGGAAAGGAAGAAGTCAAACTTTCACTATTTGCAGACGATATGATACATAAGTTGTTATGCCCAGATCGCTCCCCAAAGATGCCACCGGAGACTTTAGGTACAGTATGCAAAAGCAAGGTTTATTCAAATGGAGTTTACAAGCCATGGTCAGGCAAGCTCGGTCCTAAGCACTCACTCTTAGCAGTGAGGCCGGGAGGAGCTTGCCCTTTCTTGGGGAAGTTAGTTTTTATAGGCAAAACCCATAAAATCTCTTAGAGGGGAGGGGGTTAGCACGGGTCCATCCTTGATTGGTCCAGTTTTCCCGGGCTTGGACCTTGTCTTACTTTAGCTTATCTGTTTGCCCTGTCCGGAGTTTTATAACCCATCTCCGGGATCCGGGAAGTTTGGGATGTTTTATGACCACTTAGCCTCTGCCAGATGGTTGAATATCCTGACTCTGTGTTTTCTTAAGTTTCTGTAGCTGATAAAGCCACCTGGGAAGAAGGGGTCTAAGTTCTTATCTGCACTTAGGAATCCTGGTTTCTTTTAATTGGGTGAGGGTATGTACAATTATCACTTTGGGGGCAGTCCAGCACAAGTCCCAGGCTTTGACCTTGAGCCGCCATGGGGGCTGTCTGGCCAAGCACGTACTAACTGTGGGGGCTGGCTCAGTGGTCCAGGCTCTGTCCTTGACTCATGCACATAAATCTAAGTTGTTGAGGGGTCCCAGACAGTAAAACATCTGGCTGAACTTTGAGTAGTCAGAGGATGTGCAGAAAGGGAGCTACTGCAAGGACTATGTCTTTTGTTCACGGCCCTCCCAGAGACTGCTTGCTCAAGTCTCAGGAAACTGAAATTGAGGCCTGATCTCTGAGAGAAGACTGAGCAGCCTGTTATGGCGTCTGCTTTGTCCTTTCCAAGTGACCCCAAAAATTCTACCAGGGAGCTCCTACAGCTAATAAACTCCTTCAGAAAGGTGGCAGGACACAAGATTAACTAAAAAAAAAAAAAAAAAAAAATCAGTAACCCTTCTACATATAAATGATAAAAGAGCTGAGAAAGAAATCAGAGAAACATCACCTGTCAGGGACAAGGACAGAACCTCTAGTTAATGGAAAAATACAGACCCCCGATAAGACAGGGAACTAGAACATCTTAAGGTCAGGTTGCTTAGCAATAGGATATTGAGTAGAGCCCTTGACCTTTTCACCCTGTAAACATCCTACATAAACATTCTGTTAACTTGCCCCACCCTATGCAGATAACAGCTTCTTGCTCCCCCCACCCTCCAGTAACTATATAAACCCTCCTGGAGAAAAATAAAGTTGCACCTTGATCCGAAATCTTGACTTGGTGTATTTCTTTGTGTCTCCTGCCCCTATCATTCCGTCCTTAGGGTGGTTGAGTTCCAGTTGAAGCCCTGCTGGCCGGAGGGGACGCTTATTACTTTTAAACCTAAGAATCCTCAGGAGTCCGCTCCTGCCCATCTTTATCCCTCTGCTAATAATTTTACCTCTAACTCCCCTCTAGACCCCACCGAGGAGGCTTCCCTAGAGAAAGGGGTGGCCTGTTACCACAATCCAGACTGGCCCCCCCGCAAAAATCTCCCCTTAAAACAGGAGTCCTTGGGCCCTTTTAAATCACCTCAAAAATCTCCGGTGGTACCCCCTTCCGCAATGCCCCCCCCCTATGTTTCTCGTCTTCCCACTTTTGCGGGCCCGTTCTTGATGAGTTGGCTCCCCCTGTCCCAGATCTCGGCTCACTGGGACGGGCCCTCCAGGCTTTCAGGAAACATATTGAGCTTTTAAGGGAATTGAAAACTCTTGACAAAGAACTTAAAGATCTTGCCCTTGAAGTGGTGGCTCCTGGCTCACTAAAACCATCTAAAAAATCTATTAAATCAAAAATTAAGCCTCAGCCTGTCCTAGCATTTCCCGTTACCCAGAGCCAGACCTCTGGGGACTCATCCGAGGCAGCCGCCCAGAGTGGCCCCTCAGAGGGTTTGGAAGACCAAAATGAGGAGGGGGAGGAGGAGGAGGAGGAGCCGTCATCAGAGGACCCCCAGCCAGGACAGACTTATCAAAAATTAAATTTCTGCCTTATTGAAAAGCTGAAATCCACCTGTGCTCAGTATGGTCCTATGGCTCCTTTTACATTAGCCTTGGTGGAAAATCAGAGTGAACGTTGGTTGACCCCTAAGGACTGGTATTTTCTTGCCCATGAGGTCCTTCCTGGGGGTGACATTGTCCTCTGGAAAACAGAATTTACAGAAAATTTTTGAGAAGTTGCTCAAAAAAATATTGAACAGCCGTCCTCAAAAACTTGGACGCTAAAGAAACTCCTCAGCAGCTCCCCCTATGATACAAATGAAACACAGGCAAAATTCCCTCCTGGCCTCCTGGCCCAGATTCAAAACGGTGGGGTCCGGGCCTGGAAATGCCTGCTGGCCGGAGCAATCACCCTTTACAATAGCTACAAATAATATAAAATACCTTGGGGTAACTCAACTAAGCAAGTGAAGGACCTATATGTTAAGTACTTTAATTTGCTGAAGAAAGAAATTGAAGAAGATATCAGAAAATGGAAAGATCTCCCATGCTGATGGATAGGTAGGATTAACATAGTAAAAATGGCAATCTTACCAAAAGCAATCTGCAGATTCAATGCCATCCCCATCAAAATCTCAACACAATTCTTCACAGTCTTGGAAAGAATAATATTCAACTTCATATGGAAAAACAAAAAACCCAGGATAGCTAAAAGAATCCTGTACAATAAAGCAACCTCTGGAGGTATCACCATCCCTGACTTCAAGCTCTACTATAGAGCTATAGTAATAAAAACAGCTTGGTACTGGCTTAAAAACCAACATGTGGACCAATGGAATCGAATTGATGACCCTGAAAGTAATTTGCACTTGTAGGAACACCTGATTTTTTACAAAGAAGCCAAAACTGTACAATGGAAAAAAGAAAGCATCTTCAACAAATGGTTCTGGTATAACTTGATGTCAACATGTAGAAGATTGCAAATAGATCCATATCTGTCACCATGCACAAAACTCAAGTCCAAGTGGATCAAAGACCTCAACATAAATCCAGTTACACTGAACTTGATAGAAGAGAATGTGCAAAGTTATCTTGAATGCACTGGCACAGGAGACCACTTCCTAAATATAACACCAATAACGCAAACACTAATAGCAACAATTAATAAACTGAGAAGCTTTTCTAGGTCAAAGACACAGTCAATAAGACAAAATGACAGCTTATAGAATGGGAAAAGATCTTCACCAACACCACATCTGACAGAGTGATGATCTCCAGAATATATAAAGAACTCAAGAAACTAGACATCAAAATACCTAAATATCCAATTAGAAAATGGGCTACAGAGCTAAACAGAATTCTCAATGGAAGAATCTCAGATGCCCCAGAGACATTTGAGGAATTTCTCAGCATCCTTAGTCATCAGGGAAATGCAAATCAAAATAACTCTGAGATACCATCTTACATCTGTCAGAATGGTTAAGATCAAAAACACTGAGGACAGCTTGTGTTGGGGAGGATGTGGAGCAGGGGCGGGGGGAATACTCCTCTACTGTTAGTGGGAGTGCAAACTTGTACAGCCACTTTGGAAATGAGTATGGCTGTTTCTCAGAAAATTGGGAATCAATCTTTCTCAAGACCCAGCTATACCACTCTTGGGCATATACCCAAGGAACGCTCAATCATACCACAAGGATAAATGCTCAACTATGTTCATAGCAGTGTTATTCATAATATCCAGAACCTGGAAACAACCTAGATGCCACTCAACTGAAGAATGGATTAAGAAAATGTAGTACATTTACACAATGGAGTACTACTTAGCATAGAAAAACAATGACGCTGGTTCTGGTGGTGCAGGCCGGTAGGATTTGCTGAAGAAAAACAATGACATCATGAAATTTGCAGGCAAATGGATGGAACTAGAAAATATCATCCTGAGTGAGGTAACCCAGACTCAGAAGCTAGTTTCTTTACAACTTTTGTCTATGTAATAGTACAGAGAAAATAATGAAAACATGAAGAAAGGGCACTTTGTTCTAATCTTTATATCTGGAAGAGACTTTTCAAAAACAAACATAGGTTTCAGTGTGGATTTTTGGTAAAGTACTAGTGTTTATCATGTCCATTATTTGGAAACATCTTTAGCTTTATAGATGGTCTAAGATTATAATGTGTAGTAAGGTATAAATCTAATAGATTAGCCAACTGGTAAATATTCTCTAATTAATAGAAAAGATACTTCTTGGACATGAATTTGTTTAACTACCTCTGAGCATTATGAGTCAGGACTTGTTTAGTATTCTGCCAGTAGAAGTACAGAAGGAAACTTATAGGGTGATATGTGTGCAGGTATGTTAAGAGATCCGTTGTTTCACTGGCATTTTCTGGCTATACTATAGGAATACACTGACTTATTGGTAACATACGTTCTTGCTAATAGTTTTGAAATACAGTCTGATAAAGACCTCTGTAAGACAAATTGCTAAATAGTCTTATTAATAAAAAACACAGAGCCAGATAGTGGGGTAAAACTGAGAGATCATGGAAGCAGAAAGAAGCCAGCCACATTCTTACCACCACAATTCCTCAGCCAAAGAGAGAGTTACTTCCTGTATACTCACACCTATATCCTTTCTGTCCCTGCCATCTCACTTCCTCTCTCTGCCCAGCTATATCACTTCCTCTTTCTGCCCAGCTGTGACACTTTCTGTCTGCTTCTACAGACCTCCAGATCTTTATGGTTAACTAGTGTTGGAATTTAAAGGCTTGTGCCACTACACCTGGCTCTGTTCCCAATGTGGCCTTGAACTCACAAATATCTGGATAAATCTTTGCCTCCCATATGCTAGAATTAAAGGCATGTGCTACCATTGCCTGACTTCTATTTTTAATATAGTGGCTGATTTTTTCCTCTCATCTCCAAGTAAGCTTTATTTATTAGAGCACAAATAAAATACCACCACAGAGCTCCTTTAAAAACACTATAGTCATGAGCATAAAAAAATAAATGAGACAAACAGATGGAAAAAGTGAAAGTGAGGACAGAAGTAGAGAACAAAAGGACACACATGACATGCAAGTGGAAAGGAGACTAGAGGAAGAAGGAGTAAGAGTGGGGGGGGATGAAGGAGTTGGAGTATCTATTAAAATACTTGTATTTTAAAATGTGTTATTTAGTATTTTGTATTCCAGTTTTAAATAAATAAATTCAATGAAAGAAACACTATACTCTGCAGTCTGTGGTCTATTGTTTCACATTTTGAATGAAGTATTAAGTGAGATTTTGATTGTAAATCTACCAATTTTTCTATTTAGAGTTATACTACCATTTTTGCCTACTCTGAATATGTTTACTTCTAAGGAAAGTTAGAATACATTTTTTTCCATTATGAACTTATATGTTGGATTGTCAAAATATTCACGTAGCTTAAGGTTTAGTAAGAGCAATAGTTACAATGTATGGAAAAGTATGACACCCACCAAATAGTCTCTACTACACAGAGCAGAAAGCTTTGTGCCAACAAGCAGGACCTAAAAGGCTATGTTTAACTGAACTGCTTCATTTTTCTTTGTATTTTAAGGGTTTTCCCTTTACTGTGAATATTAAACAATTAAATATATTTTTAAAATAATAAAAAGGAGATACATGAGAGTATTTATCAAAAACATTGAAAAATAATTAGGCAGGCAACTGATACAAAAGATAAATGATCATAGTTGAGACAGAGACCAGACACACCTAGTAACTTGGGAAGAAATGCTAAGAAAAAAAGTTTTTTTCAAAGATATAAGGCAGTTTGATGTTTTCAACTATGCTAGACAGATTTTCAGTAAAGGTCAAACATTTTCACAGGTCTTAATTTTCACAGGAGTAGAATCTAAGGCTAAACTATAAATGGGAAGGTAAGTGTTCAGGAGTCCCTAAATAGGTAATTGTTTAGTAAGTATGCAAGGGAAGAGTTTTCTTCATATTTAATGTTTAGTTTCAGCTCATACGCACTCATAGAAATATCTCTTTAAACACTAGTTATCTATAAAAGGAAGTGTTAATTACTTTTCTCATTGCTATGTCAAAATGCCATTGAATACCATTATAAAAACAGTTTAGGGAATTAAGGAATTATTTGGTCTTTTAGTGTAAATGGATATGGATATACACTAATATAGTGGGAAAGCATGACAATGAAACACTGAGGTGGCTAATCACATTGAACAGGTATTCATAATGCAGAGAGATAGAGGTGATTAAGAGAGAGAGAGAGAGAGAGAGAGAGAGAGAGAGAGAGAGAGAGAGAGAGAGAGAAGAGAGAGAGAGAGAGAGAGAGAGAGAGAGAGAGAGAGAGAGAATAGAGAGAACTTAATATTTATATAAACAGACTTCCCTGATGAAATCAAGTTCCTGATGAAATGGAATCATGAAGAATGGTTGACAGCAAATATACTATAAGCAAAGTATTCTAAAAGTTACAACAACAAGAAAATTGTTACAAACCCCTTGAATGAGAAAAGAGTTGATCTATCAAGAATCAGAATGGCATCCACCATGTTTAGAGTACAATTCTCTGTATTCACTTAGTGTTCAGTTTTTTTTTTCTTTTTGAAAAATATTGTGAAATAAAAAGACTGTTCATAACATTGAAGACTCCTTTAAACAGTATGCAACATTATTGCATCTTTCCCAGAAGATTAACTCCTTAGTGACTGGCCTAACAATTTCAAATCTTTCATCTAAGAGTCGCATCCATATAGTAACCCAAGATTTAAAAGCTGAACACAGAACGTCCTGTCACTACCTTCACTGGAGAAAACAGGTCAGTTACAAGGGAACAGTCCCTAATTAATATCCTCTTCCCAGTGCCATAAGAACAAATTACCTAAATAAATTAATCATGATGCTAAAGTCAATAAGCTCATCAGTTTCACAAAGCAAAGATATGTTGACAGATAAGATCTGCAAATCAATTTTTGTAATGAAGATTGTGTAAACAAATTTGTATTTATTGCTGATGTAATTTTTATTTCCCAATTTTGTGACCCTGAATGAATTCTTACACTTGGATACTATGAATGACTGTTAATTTCACACAGAAAACAAGACTTCAGTTGTGTGACAATAAAAAGTACAATGCCAACTATAAATTTATCATGATATAGAATATATTTGAATACAGTCACTTATCTCAGATACAAATTTAGTCTTTTCACAGACCATAGACTCACACATTCATACACACACACACATACACACACACACACACACACACACACACACACACAAACACACACACACACACACACACACACACACTATACATCCAGAATGGTATGATAAGAAACTGATATTGTGACTTAATTTATAGAAAAGAGAAAAGACAAAGGGGAATAAAGAAAGTCAATGCACATTAAAGGAAGGAGAATTTTCTATAAGTCTAGATTTATAAGATAATAACCAAATACAGTGTATTATCCTTATTTTTTATAAATGTTTTCCCCCAAGTTTTATAGCTTTAGTTCATTAATTAAATTAGATCTTTTGTCTATTCTTTAAAATATTTCATTTTACTTTAAATTATGTTTCTGTGTGTGTTTGTGAACACATATGCAAGTACCAGCAGAGCCCAGAAAAGAGCACTGCATCTGCTGGAGCCAGAGATTCAGGGGGTTGTGAACCACCCAACTTGTAGACTATATAGTGAACTTGAGTCTTCTGTAACAGTGATATGCATTCATAAAGGTGGAGTAATCTCTCCAACACTCTATTTTTATATTTGTTTTGTAAAATGTACTCACTAATGTGGTGATATAGTGTGTATCAAATAAAGCTTGCCTGAAGATCAAAGGACAGAACAAGCCACTAGATTAAACATAGAAGCCAGGATATGATGATACATACCTTTAATCCTAGCACTCAGGAGGCAGAGATCTGTCTGGATACCTGTGAGTTCAAAGCCACCCTGGACTACATGAGATTAATTCAGTCTAGGAGAGAAACAGAGCCAGGCAGTAGTAGCACACATCTTTAATCTCAGTACTTGGGAATCACATGCCTTTAATCCCAGCACTTGAGATTTCGTGCCTTTGCTTGGAAATCGCACACACCTTTATTCCCAGGAAGTGATGGCTGGGCAGAGAAAGCTATATAAGGCATGAGGAGACAGGAACTAGAGTCTTTTCAGGCTGAGGAATCCTAGAGGTAAGATGTGGCAGTCCCTTGTCCCTTTTTCTCTCTGATCTTTCAGCATTTACCCCAATATCTGCTATGGGTTTTTTTTAAAGACTTTTTAGCAATCCATGTAACACATTTCATTGCTTCATGTGTGGCCATTCAATTTTCTCCTCATTTTTGGATCTGTCTCTCTGAAGAACCCATACTGTCTTTGTGGTGGTTAATTTTGATGGTAAATGTCAACTTTGTGATGATAATTGTTAACTTTCTGATGGTAATTGTCAACTTGATAGAATCTAGTATCACCTGGGAGTTAAGCACCTAGTCATTTCTGAGGGGGATTATGTTTATTGCATATGCAAAGACTGATCTTTATTATGGACAGGGCTCTTCCCTCAGCAGGAGATTGTAGCCTGTTTGAAATGCAGAAAGCAAGCTAAACACCAGATCATATTCACTACTATCTGCTTTCTGGCTATGGACACATTGTGACCATCTGCTTCAATCTCATGCTGCCATGCTTTCTCACCTTAAATAGTGAGCTAAAACAGATCATTTTTCCTTTAAGTTATTTTTGTTAGAGTACTTAATCACAGCAACAACAACAACAACAACGACAACGACAAAAATGAAATTGAGATAGTTTCTAACATAGGAACAATTACATCTAAGAAAACCATAAAGATCTTAATTCCTTCCCTCCCAGAAATTCCCAGCATCCCAGACTTTTTTTTTTAAAGTAACTAATATTGGCATAAATGGACAATGGGGGTTTAGAAGACACAAAGGAAGAGAACAGTTCTGAACACATGGTCTTTTTTATATGCCATGAGGCTATTAGCTGTTGACATTGTAAAATGATTGTACATTTTCTCAGTTAATCTAATGCTCTATGTGAGAGCTGAAGAAAAAAAAATAATGACTTTCTTCCTGGTTGGAAGATCTTAAAATTTCCCAGAGACTCCCATGTTGAATTTTTTCCCCAAACCTTGACATTATTGCTGAGACTTTCAGAAGTTAGAGCCTATAAGAAAGAAGTTAGGACATTGTTCAAAGGCTCTTGAAGAGTGTTTTAAGACTTGTACCTGCCTCTCTGCTTGCTTCCACTATGTACTTAACAGACCTCACCTGCTATGTGTTCCTACCATGAAATATTGTGCCTCCACAGACTAAAAGCAAGTATCAATGAACTGAAACTTTTCAACTGTAATTTAAACCAAACCTGTATTCATTATAAATTTATTTTCTCTGGTATTTTGATATAACGGCAGAAAATTACCACTGAAAATGGATGCCAAAAATTAGAATCACTCTCATGAATATATTTTATAGTATATATTGTAAGGTTTGGGAATTGGTTTGGAAAAAGAGTTTGAAGAACTTGGAAAAGCAGACTGGAAAAAGCATAGAATTGTGCATTTGCTACTTCATGTGTTATTTTGGTAAGGGCCTCAAAGACCAGAATGATGATAGAAATATGCAAGAATGTGATTATGATCCTGATGCTTCCTGCAGATGTGAGGTTTCCATTGAGAATGTGATTAAAGATCATGAACATAAACTGTGTCATGTTCATATTCTGAGGTTTTGAGGCAGACTGAGACTAAAGATGGCAGACTAATTTGCCTAGCAGAGAAAATTCCATGACAGCATATCATTCATTCAACAACAAGAAAGATGTTACTTAAGAGATTTAAAATAATGCCAAGGAAAATGTACTTCGAAAAAATATTTACACCCTTAGAAAAAGCCAATTACTTTTCCCAGTTTATCAATAGGAAAAATGCCTTCAAGACAACTCAGAAATGTTCAAGACCAATGCATGACAGGCTTAAGAGTGTAACATGTCAGTTTCATAAAAAAAAAAGATATTTGTTTGAGAAGAGAACCTTAGGGCACATTGCTCCCACAAACTGTCAAGAGAATTAGCTTCCTGGGAATCACTACTTTCCCTTCTCCCCTTAAGGCACTCAGAGTTACTGCATGCATTCTTGATGTGGTTCCAAATAGCTGTAGACCATGGGGTCATGTGCTTGATGCTACTTTTGCTGGCATATAGAATGAAAACCTCACGGATTCCTCAATGATTCCCCTGAGAATTCAAAGGAATATCTCAGAAGCCAAGCAATGTGTGTTAGTGTCATAGTTCCTGAGAATAGCCACTGATGGGTGAACCCAGGAACTGTGAGAGATGAGAGAAACTGCTGCAATGAAGAACCTAAAAGGTTAAATATCCCAAGCATGTGGAATTCTTGCCTGAATAAGCAGGAGACAGCAAATACAAACAGCCCATCAGAGTAACGTTCAGGGATGCAGTCAAGAGGGCCATAAGGTAGCATTGCCTTTGAAGTTATACCACTAAGGACTGTAAAATTTGACATGGAGCTGTGGGATTTGGCTTTCTCCCTGATTGTTTTCAGTTTTACACTGTTTTGATTACTCTCTTTTTTTTCTCTGATTCCTCATTTTAGAGGTGGGGATCCTAACACTGTATCATTTTGTTTTAGAATTTGATACATTTTCTTGTGATCTTTACAAGAAATGACAGCTAAAATTGCTTTGGAACTCAGAGGAGATTTTGGACCTAGTCTATTGGACAAAGCTGATTATTGTGAAGACTTTGGTGACTCTTTACTATGGACTCAATGTATTTTGCATTATGAGATGAGCGGGTGACTTTTGAGATGTGGAAACAATGAAATTGTACAGATCTAGAATATCCTCCAAATGCCTATGTGTTGAAGATTTGAGTCCTTGTTCTGTTGTTATTAGGTGAGACAGAATTCTGAGTTGGGGGATGTTAAATCATTGGAGACGTTCCCTGAATGGGTTATTAATAACCTTAACCTTTCCTCACTCTTTCTTTTTATTTTATGGCTGCAGTGAGGTGAAAAATTTAGTATACCAAATATTTCCCTCCTTGAATAAAATGATGGATGTTATCAGGCTTGAAAGCCATTGGGGATAGATATTTACTCATAATCAGCTATGGACTTCTCTTCATTGCCCTGATGACACACAAGAAATTGGAGTATCATAACTGTTGACCATGAAGGTTTTATTTTAACTTAAAAAAACAATTACCATCAGTTTGTGTCCTGTTTTATTTTCTATTTCTGAGAAACACCATTACCATAAGCAACTTAGGCAGGAAAAACTTAATGTCATGTAGACAAATTCCTAAGTAGTCTTATTAAATAAAAACACAGAGCCAAATATAGGGGTGGAAGCTTTAGAGATCAAGGAAATAGGAATAGCCACCAACCAACTTTACCTCACCAACTCTGCAGCTTCCAAATGCCATGACTTTCTGTCTACCCAGACTTTTATTGCCTTGCTGTTCTGCCCTCTCATTGGCTTCTTAGCCTAGCTACCTCACTTCTTTGTCACTGCCTATCTGTACAGACCTCCAGGTCTCTATGGTTGGTACTGGGATTAAAGGCATGTGTCACCACACTTGGCTCTGTTCCCTAGTATGGCCTTGAATACACAGAGACCCTGTCTGCCAAGTGATCAGATTAAGGGCATGTACTACCACTGCCTGACTTTTGTGTTTACTTAAAATGGCTTGCTATTTCCTCTGATCTCCAGGCAAACATTATTTATTAACATACAAATAAAATATCACCATATTTTCCCTTTTTGTCTAATAAAAATTAAAAAAATAAAAAAGTTATAACTAATATAAAAAACTATATACATTAAGTACAATAACTATATAAAATATATACAAGCAATAAATACTTCAACAATATCTAGTCTATTTGCATTGACAAATTCAGAGAAAATTTTCCATTATCTATCATTTTTTTTGGGAGTCCAAAATGTACCAAATTCACTTTCTATCCTATCTTGTATTACCATAAAAAAACTATCTTATAATGTTTTTGAAATCTATACACTTTACACTTCCTTAGTGAGTTTCTTTTCTGAATTTCTTAACAAGGAAAATTGTTATTACAACTTCTAATCTTCAACTCCCTCAGAGACCTAAGAAGGAAATAATATTGCCTAGTAAAACAGGAAGTGCAAACAAGTGACTTCCAAAAAAAAATGTGAGTTGAAAGAAACAACCAGCTGCCTGGACAGTCACCCAAGGTTCCTCTGCATCATCTTCAGCCTACAGGCTTAGTGTATCTGACAGACTCATTTGTGAAGTAGGATGTACACAAGGCCTACAGCTCAACCTCACATTTGGTTCAAGTATTCTATGTACCAGAAACATCTGAATTCCACCAGTATCCTGTCATGATTCAGGATTTTAAATTCTGGAAATTGCTGGTGCTTTTGGAATTTGACTGCCTATTCTTCTTGGCTTGTTGTTAGTTTCATCTTAGCACCCCATTCTTTTCTGCATCCCATTCTACTTGGCCTTTGGGTGGCTTCATCTCCTTCATTAAATGCCAGTTTACCTTTGAGAGGTTAGATTCCATCAGCCTAGTTACTCTTTCAAGAATAACTATTTCAGCTACTGTTCCACTGCACATCAGAAACCATTGGGCCACTCCCTGTTCAGCTGCCTTCAAAGAAAGGGGCACTGTACATTTTCCGGATTGCAAAGCCACATCAGCAATGATGCCATATTGTCCTGTCCTCAGAGGACACCTGTTGCCAAAGATAAAACCACCCTTGTCTTGGCAAGGATTGGTAGTCCTTTGTTTTGTGTTCTGTTTGTCCATTTTGGATAGCATACTGTCAGCAGTCAATGTGAGGGCACTTTCTTGCCCAGTGGCTAACTTTTGCCACAATGAAAGTTAACTCCATATGCAGTTTCATCAATGTCCATATCTTCTCTGAAGTAGATTGGTGCTGCTAGGAGCAGACATGTCTCTTAGTCATAAAAAAATCTAAGTTATTAAAACATTTTAAATGCCATAATCTGTAGATCTCTGAAGGATTTGAAGATGAGCTGTCTATCTAAAATATATCTCTGCTTAACCTTGAAAACATACCTAATATGACTACAAGTTCAATTGTAATGTCTAACTACTAACTTTCATTTCTCTATATCCTAATAGTTGGTAATAATAAGATTCAAGGATTAGCAAATTCCATTACATTGTTAAACGAACTGTATAGGTACAACATCCTGAACAAGGTTAGAAATATATGCACAGCATTTTGTAACAATATCAATCTCAATATATAATTTATATACAATAAATAAAAATCCAATCCAATGTAAAGTATTTAAAACTAGTAGTTGTCTTTTAAAAGTAGAGTCATATCTGTATCTTCTCTTTTCTTTTCAGAGTAGATTCAATATTGTATCCTTTATTCGCTCATTTCCATATTTTTTTCCAGAGTAGATTCAAAAATCTACCTCTTATTTATATCCACTTTTCCTTTCCTTTCCTTTCCTTTCCTTTCCTTTCCTTTCCTTTCCTTTCCTTTCCTTTCCTTTCCTTTCCTTTCCTTTCCTTTCCTTTTCAAACAAAAACCTTAAATCTAATCCCCTTTGTTTAGCCCTTCTCCTTATCGTTAACAACAACTTGTAACCAACCCTCCTAAACAATGACAACTATCCCAAACCCAAAACCCACTGAAAAACCAAAAACCACCCGCCCCACCCGACCTCTTCGGAATGTGGGCATGGTGTTCTTAAAGTTTCTTCCTGCTGTTTATGGGCAAAGGCATCATTAGGGGATCCTGAAAAGAAAAATTTTGGGTTAATTGTCAAGTTCTGGGAAAGGTAGCTATATAATTTGTTGTGCAGTCTCTGCATAATGCCAAAGTGCAGGGCTTGTCTCAAATATTTGTTCGAGTAGTCTGTGAGGCTGGATCATCTCAATTAGCCATCTCGAAATTATTCTGACCAGTTTTGCAGTCCAAAGCTGATCTTTGGGTGACATTTGTCAGCTTAGTGGTATTATTATTGTCCACATGGAATCATTGTTGTGGGGCCCCATCATCTTTCTGGAGACTTCAGATTCACTGTTAGGTAGGCCTGGTTATGATTCCTTGAAGAAAACTGATAGAGACTCGAACACAAAAACATGTACAGGCAGCTAAATGAAGCCTTTTTTCTAGAATTAATTAGTACTCTATATGACCATTAATATCATGACTATATATATATATATATATAATCTTATAAATTTTGATATAAAATTCATGCCTTAAGAAAAATTTAAAGAATCAAAATATAACCAAAAAATTGAGATTAGTGGCAATAGAATAGTCCCTTAATTTTTGTTTTCTTCTCTCCTATATCAGAAGATGGCTCTTTCTGTTGACATGATACAGAGATTTTGCATTTTCCTTTTAACAACATGCTTGGGTTTAGAGAAGAAGAGAGCCATTCTCCAACTAAAAAACCAGCTTTAATTTTTAGTTGAACTGGGACTATAAAAAGACCATTTGTGTTAAGTGTCTGTAGAGAAGAGCAGAAGCAAACATTTAGAAAGCCTTATGAAATTTTATATGTGATATACCAATAGGCCAATTTTCTCCTTTTCTTGGGACATTTTTCTAGATGATTTGTCCAGTGTTCTTCAGACTCCTTAGACTTAATTCTCCTGAAAGACAAAAAAAAAAAACCCAAAAAACAAAAAAACAAAAAACAACAACAACAACAAAAAAAATCCCAAGCCTAATTTTGGGGAGGTTCCCTTTTGGCAAGTTATATCTGATTAAATGAAAAACATTTGTTAGTGGTATAAGTTAGTTTAAATTGGATGTTCATACTGGTTGATAAACTATCACCTCTTCTAATTAAGAGGTCTCTCTTGTTCAAATAGAACCTTTATCACTTTTGATGGTATACACAGCTTTTCTTCTCCTGTAGAAACAAAGGCAAAACCTCATCCCCAACATAACACATACCCTGGTTTCCATTCTGAGGTCAGCGCATCCTTAAAGTATATAGGCTGATTTAATTCTGTAGTTTTTTCTATTATCCAATGTCTCTCTGCAGCTGTTGCTCCTTTCTCATTAGCATTGAGAAAATTAAAAGTTAATAGAGCATTATGTAATCTGTTTCTAATGGGTTTTGTTACACCTTTATTTTTATGTAGCATATCCTTTAGAGTTCTATTTGATCTTTCTGTGACTGCTTGGCCTGTAGGATTATGTGGTATACCTGCAATATGCTTTAAACTGTAAGAAGCAATAAAATATTTCATTTTACCAGAGACATATGCTGAAGCATTGTCAGTTTTAATGATGGCCATAACTTCTAACAAATGTGTGATTATAGAATCAGCCTTTTCAGAACACAAAGCAGTTGCCCATTGAAATCCTGAATAAGTATCAATAGTATGGTGTACATATTTCAGTTTTCCAAATTCTGCAAAGTGAAACAAATCCATCTGCCTGATTTCATTCCTCTGATTACCCTTCGGGTACACAGAAAAGCTCTGACTACAATGTCAGCTTACAGTTGTAGTTCTTCATGAAAGTATGTCAGGGCAGGAACCTAAAATAAGGAACTGAAACAGAGGCCATGGTTTAGCACTGCTTACTAACTTGTTCTCCAGAGCTTGCTCATCCTGCTTTCCTATATATCTCTGGACCACCTTTCCAGGGATGGCACCACCACAGTGGACTGGTCTCTCCCACATCAAGCATTAATCAGAAAAAGTCTCACAGATATGCCTACAAGTCAATCTTGTGGAGACATTTTTCTCATTAGAGATTCCTCTTCCCAGATAAATCTAGTTCTGTCAAGTTGACAAAAAAACTGACCAGGACTGTTGATCCTTTGTCAATATGACACACCAATACATTCTCATTAAACTATAACCTTCCCTATATTGTTTATCCCCAAGATTTCATATTAATATTGGTATGGTGATATAAAATGTTCAACAATGTTAACGTCCCATAGCTTTTAAAGTTCAGTCTGTTTAAAATATCAAATGTCTCTTTAAATTATTCAAAGTCTGTTAACTGTGGTATCCTTTATTATAGAAAGCAAGTTATGTGCTTTCTTAATCCAGTATGGAATAATCAGGACACAATCACATTAAAATCAATCAAAACCAAATTTCAAAAGTGTAAAAAGTTCAGTGATTGAGACATGGAATCCACTAATGAGTCTCAGGACTCTAAAAGGCTTTGTCAGATCAATTTCTCCGTTTCTGCCATCCACAGCATGTGCAGCTTGTCACCTAATTCAAGATGGCTTTACCTCACAGTTGATGCTGTTCTTGGTGCTCATACCATGGTACTAGAATCTCTAAGATTCTGGAATCTCCTGAAACTGACTACACCTTCACCAAGGCCCTGTCCTGAGCTCTCTTCAGGGACTATGATCCTGCCATATGGATCCATGCTTCAGTTTCTCTCCATGACTACTTCAATCCTGGGGCAATTCCTACAACTGAGGCTACCCATGTAAAAATGACTTTTCAAAACCTCTCTTCTGGGATTCCAGCCCAATTTCACAGTGTGAAACATCAGCTGTTCTCCATGACCCCTTCATATCTTCAAAGCCAGTGCCAACTCAATGATTGTCAAAGACAGCTGTCCACATGATATGTAGCCTTTGTGCCTTCTGGACTATAACTTCTATGTGCTTATCCCAAGTAAATACTCCCAGATTTACAATCTGCACTGGTTCTAGTCTCCTTTTACTCATGTTTACTTTCTTAGCTCCACATAACCAGCATCAACTATCTCAGTAAGGAAAAATTTCACTTTAGTACTGCTGGTCTCTTTTTAATCATGTCTGATTCTTCAACTCCAGCTGACCAGAACCACAGATTCTTAAGTCAAATATCACTCAAAGAGCCACTATAAAAGTCTTTACTTCCTTCTAAAACATCACATGTTAGGCCTCCATATTTGCATTGTTCTAAGCATTATCCTCCAAGTTCCCACAATAGATCGTCAAGCTCAGAACTCTCAACAACTTTTCCAATCCAAAGTTCCAACTCCTTCCACAATTCTCCCCAAAATATGGTCAACAATATTCCTAGTTCTGGGTGCTAAATTCTTACTTAGTTAGGATTTCTATTGCTAAACAAAATATAGTTTGGCTAGTAAAAGGTTTATTGCAAAATATAAGTTTGAGATCATACTTCATCACTGAGTAAAGCGAGAGGAAGAAACTGGACACAGAAACTGTAAAACAGAAGCCATGGAGGAATATTGCTTACTGGCTTGTTTACTCATGACTTGATAAGCCTGATTTCTATAGTGGTATTCTATTTGTACTGAATTGTGATTTTATTTGTATGTTAATAAATAAAGTTGCTTAGGGGTCAGAGCTATTAGCAAGCCATAGCGAAAGCCAGGGCGGTGGTGGTGCACGCCTTTAATCCCAGCACTTGGTAAGCAGAGCTAGGTGGATCTCTGTGTGTTCAAGGATACAGCTAGCATTGGTGACACACGCCCTTGATCTCAATACCAACCATAGAAAACGTGGGAGGTCTGGACAGAGAGGCAGTGACGAGACAGCCACGTAGTTGTGTTTATAACCAATGAGAAGGAAGAACCAGAACTCTTTATAAATCAGACGCACAGGAAGTAGCTCCTTTTCGGAGAGCTCTCTTGGCGGAAGAAGCTAGCTGGCGGAAAGCGGGTAAGCTTCTGCTCTGACCTCTTGGGCTTTCACCTTTACATTGGCTCTGTGTTTCTTATTTAATAAGGCGGTCGGTTACATCTACAGATTTCCTTCCAAGCACCACTTGCCTAGAGGTGGTACCACTCACAGTGAGATGAGCCTTGCCTTACCAAACATTAATCGAGAAAATGCCCCACACACTTACTCACAGGCCCATCTGATAGAGACATGTTCTATGTTGAGATTCACTCTTTCCAAATTCTTATCTGCCAAGTTGACACAGTCTTAACCAGGACAGTGAGTTTGAGGTTTTAGGTGAAATTAGGTCTCATAGTAAAATTGCAAGAAAAAGAAAAAGAAGAAGAAGAAAGAAGGACAAAAAGCAAATAAAAACAAGCATGAACAAGCAGTTCTTCCAACTCCAGCACAGACAAAAAAGCTACTCTCCACCTCAATGAGTTAATTCTCTCCTTACAATGAATAGTAATGAATTTAGACTTGCGGCTGCTAAAGATACTGAGAATATGTGATAGCTCAGTGCTCAGCCATAAACAAGAGATTTATGCCATGCCCTCTAAGGCTCAGGGAACACTGCAGGAGAGAGTAAAGAAGTATGTAAAAGCTGGGAGACAGGGTAAAGAGCTGTGAAATACCATCCTGTAGATGAGATACAATTGCAAACACTAACTCACAGTTGTGGTTACCTGTATTGGACCTGCACAATACTAGCCCTGTAAATGATCACCAATGGAAAGATGAGAGCTCTTGGGGTCCTTTCCTTTAACTTTGAATTAATGGCTATGAGAGATTCTGAGGACTTACTGTCTTTAGTTGTATTTCTACTGCTGAGTACATGAGGCTCCAACAGATCTTATACACACACAGTCAACCCTGATTAACCTCAGTAGATCAGAAAATAGAATAAATATATATGTGATAGGTTTATTGGGAGAATAGGGGGTGGACAATGGTGCTAGGGAAATGGGATGAGGTGGAGGGTATCAGTGGTCAGTATGCAATGTATATGCATACTAAATTTAAGGAAAAAATAATTAAAAGTGAATAAACTAAACCTAAAATTAATAGTAGTGAAGAAATGATAAAGACCAGTGCAGAAACAAATAAAATGGAGCAAATGAGAACAACACAAAATATTGATTTGGCAATGAACAAGTCCTTCTTAAAGATACTGGAAATCATTACCAATACTAACAAGTAGAAATGGGAAGCTCAAATAAATTTACAACACAAAAATATAGAAGTTCATTAGCAATATTATAAAAAATGGTGTGACAACAAATTTAGTAATATAAAAAACTAT
>CABHPP010149764.1:28311-45018 GCA_902168425.1 Peromyscus attwateri
ATATATATATATATATATATATATATATACCAACTATATATATACACACAAAAATAAGTCTGGGACCAGATGGTTTCACTGCTTAAAATCACTAGACATATACAGGATAAATAATGCTAATTATCATAAGTTACAGCAAAAAATGAAGAGAGGAAGGACTTAACATAGGTCATTTTTGTGAGACCAGCACCTCACTGATACTAAATCCAGAGATAGATACAACAGTAACAACTCCTAAACCATAATCCTCTGTCTTAGTCAGGATTCTATTGCTGTGAAGACATACCATGACCATGGCAACTCTTAAGGAAAGCATTTATTTGGGCCTTGCTTAAAATTTCTGAGGCTTAATTCATTGTCATAATGGAGAGGAGCATGGCAACAAGCAAGTAGACATGGTGTTCGAAAAGTAGCTAAGAGTTCTACATCTGGATCTACAAGCACTAGGAAGAGAGAGCCTCTGGTCTTCAAATGGGCTTTTTGACACCTCAAAGCATACTCACAATGACACATCTCCTAATCTTTTCAAATAGTGCTGCTCCTTTGTGACCTTATGTTGTGGTGACACCCAACCCTAAATGTTTTGGGAGATAGAGAGTTGCCAAAGGGGTTATGATCCATGGATTGAGAACCACTGAATTGTAACCAAACATTAAAAATACCACAAATATCACCAAGCATTTTAAATGATTTTAGTAGCATCATGACATTTAAGTCCTTAGTGGGAGAAAAAAAAAATTAGTGCATTTGTTTTATGCTAAGAGTAGATTAAAATATTTGAAATAGAAATTTAAAGAGATATCTCATTGAAAATAGATTTAAAATAAAAACAATAACCCCCAAGATTCAGAATACATTTAACCTTAGAAGTCAATGAGTTCTACAGTGAAAACTGTAAAGTATTAGTGGAAATAATTGGAGGGTACATGGTACATATAAAAGGGGCAAGGCATATGTGTTCCTGTATTAAAAGAATTAATATTGTTTAGATGTCCATATAACCTAAAGAGAATTACAAACTACAACCAAGTCATATGAAAATATCACCAGTATATATCACAGAGTTAGGAATCCAAAACCCGTATTCTACTAGATGTGATGAGCAACAGCTATAATTACAGGACTTTGGTAACTGAATCAGGAAGATGGTGAGTGCAAAACCTGAGTGTAATACAGACTGAGGGAAAGTTAAGTTGAGGCTAATATGTAAGACTCTATTTCTGCAAATCAAAATAAATAAGTAAATAGATAAAATGTATATGCACCAAACAAATAAGCATATATAGTCATAGACATTTTTAGAAAAAGAACAAAACAAGGAGGCATTAGATTCCTGACTTCAGAACATTCTGTCAAGCTATAATAATCATAAAAGTATCATGTTGGCATAAAAGTAGAGGGACAGAGCAGTGTCACCGAGTAGAAAGTTGAAAAGTATGCATATGCATATAGCCAACTGTGTTTCAACAAGAGTGGTGAGACCATGCATTGGAGAAATGGAAGGTTGCTAAATAAATAAATAAATAAATAAATAAATAAATAAATAAATAGATAGATAGATAGATAAATAAATAAATAAATACATAAATACATAAATAATGCTAGAGAATTTGATGACCAAGTGCAGAATGAAGGCAGATTCATATATCTCATAAACTATAAAGATGGATTTACAATAGATTGAAGACTTCAGTGCAGTAGCTAAAAATTATCAAACTATTGTTAATAAAATTTAATATGAGGAAAAAATAGGACATTCAAACAGGGACTCTGAAACAAACAAACAAAAAGCTAAGTGATACTATATATAATATATAAGGGTCTGCATAGCAAAAATAGCACCCAAGCAAGTACAAAGGTTATATATTAAATACTTTGAAATATTTGTAATACATTCATCTGACCAAAGTTGATAACTAGAATGGATAATGAATTCTACTAACTCACTAACAAAAGACAAATATTTGAAATTTGCACTAGACCTGTACAATTTCTCAAGAAGACATATAAAAAGCCAAAAAAAATGTGGAAAAAAAATCTCCATGTTACTAATTGCAGTGTTTTGAATGAAAAATATCCCTCTTAGTTTTGCGTATTTAAACATTTGATCTCCAGTAGGTGACACTGTTTGGGAAATTGTAGATGATGCAGCCTTACTGGAGAAAGTAGTCCCTGGGGGTTAGCTTTGTAACTAAAATCCTAACAGAATTTCCAGTTCTGAACTTCTTTGTCCTTGCAGTTCAAGATGTGAGCACTCAGCTTCCTGCTCCAGAAGCCATAAACACTGATTGATGCCATGGTTTCCTGCCATAATAGACTCCCTAACCCTGTGGAACCACAGGTTCAAGTAAATTCTTCCTTTTATAAGTTGCCTGGTAACAGTGTTTTATCATGACAATAGAAAAGTAACTAACACACAAAACATCTTGGAAACCAAAGTAAAACTATATTGTAATATCTCACTTTGCCTCAGTGAGAGTGATTTTAGTCAAAGCACTAAATTAATGTATGCTGGTGACGATGTGGAGAGAGCAAAATATTGCGCACAGTAGGTAGGGATGGAAAATGAAGTAAACTTATAAGTAAAGATCAGTATGGAGGTTTTTCAAAGATTAAAATACAAGTACAGTGCTGAAGAGATGGTTCTGCAATAAAGAAAGCTTCTTTCTAAATACTAGAATTCAGATGCCAATACCCATGTCAGCCAGCTCACAAATACCTGCAAGTCCAGCTCCAGGGAATACAATCCTCTCTTATGGCACCCATACACACATGTGTACACACACAAAAAAAAATATTTTCTAAAGAAAAGATAGAAAAATAAATGTATAGTCCCTAATAATGAATATGAAAGAAAGAAGTAATGACACTGTATTCTTTGGAAACTATCATTTTAAAAACCTGTTTGTGAAGCTTCATTTAGAGTTCATTATAAATTCATACATGCCAATTTTATCAGTCTCCAAAATAAATGAATTTTCTTGATAGGTCAATTTTTAAATGATTCAAAAAATATTAAACAAAGAAGATTCTTTTGAATAATTTCCCTTCATATATGTATGAATTTCTCATTTACTGAAGAACTACTCCACTTTTTCAAAAGACAGAAACAGATTTCCCTTAACTACAGAATCACCATAAGCCTTAGTAAGTCTTAGCAGTTTGAAACATTTTTGGCTTCACTTTGTTTTTACTTGTTATTTCTCATATAAGCTCAAACTGTTCCATTATTTTTGGTCTAGTTTATTCCTGATTTTTAAGGAAAAATGTCTAAATATAAAATAAAAACTCTTCAGGGAAAAACCTCCATATTGAAGTAATGATGTCTATGCTAGCTTTTAATATAATGTACATACCATAAGAAATTTTATTGAATTTTATATTGGAAGAATAACATACATGTACATACTCTCTTTCACATATGTACTAAGAGTTCCCTTTTTACTTTGATCAATAAGGCAG
Organism: Peromyscus attwateri; assembly: GCA_902168425.1. Classification (NCBI taxonomy): domain Eukaryota; kingdom Metazoa; phylum Chordata; class Mammalia; order Rodentia; family Cricetidae; genus Peromyscus; species Peromyscus attwateri. The sequence continues at coordinate 31,774 of CABHPP010149764.1, forward strand.
TTTATGAATTTTCTACATATCTGATTAACTCATTTAAGATTTACAAAATTCAAGAACTGTAAGACTATAACAGAATTCTATAGTGGTATTTTATTTGTACTGAAATGTGATTTTATTTGTATGTGAATAAATAAAGTTGCCTAGGGGTCAGAGCTATTAGCAAGCGATAGGAAAAGCCGGTTGTGGTGGTGCACGCCGGTAGGATTTGCTGAAGGAGGTGTACGCCTTTAATCCCAGCACTTGGTAGGCAGAACTAGGTAGAGCTCTGTGTGTTCAAGGATACAGCCAGCATTGGAGACACACACTCCAATGTGTCTGGAGGTCTGTACAGACAGGCAGTGACGAGGCAGTCACGTGGTTGGGTTTACAACCAATGAGAAGACAGAACACAAAGTCTATATAAAGACAAACAGACAGGAAGTAGCTCTCTTTCGGGGAGGTCTCTTGGCTGAAGAAGCTAGCTGCAGCAGGCGGGTAAGGTTCTTAGCTCTGACCTCTTGGGCTTTTATCTTTACATTGGCTCTGTGTTTCTTATTTAATAAGACGGTTGGTTACATCTACAGAATTCAGAGAGTATTGTTAGCTTCAACTGTACATAGCTCTAGAATGTATTTTCCAGGATACTACTTTGACTCCCTAAGGAAATACTTGCAATGGTTGTTATCTATCAGAAAAAAAACTTGCTGATGTAACATCAAGATAAGAAGAGATTGCCAAATGCAGGTTGGAAATAGGCAGCAAGGTGGGATGTGACATTTGACTTGGGAATCATTAGTTGGGATGTAGGAAAAACCAGAACAAAATTGTTGATGCTTTCTAAAAGAGGCCTCACAGCTTGAGCACCACCTCCCTCTAACCCTGCTTTCAATTTTTACTCCTCTGTAGCTTTCTCCTTGCCATTTTAGTTTGTGTTTTTATGGCTTCCATTCTTAAACATCAATGCAATGTGAAAAACAAGTATTTCCAGTGAAAACAATGACCCCCAAATAGTGCTGGGTTTTAAGTGCTTTTTATCTGAAACTCTAGAAATGCTACTCTCAAAGCTTTTTCAGGCTCTGTTCAAAATTCAAAGCAGTAATATTTTTAGAATTACAGTTGGCCACCAAACCATCAAACCATCAAACCACAGAATACTGGACTGATCCCTTTCTCCTTATTAGCTTTCATTGCATAGAAGCCAAATTTTGGTGCTTCTGTATAAAGCCATATATCCGCATCTACATTTGTGAAAGTAATTTGTGGATCATTGAATAATCTTAGTATTTATCTAAAGATATTCTATTGTATTATTGTCTCTGTAAAATTTAATTGATATATATCATATATACATAAATATATAAAATATTTGTTTAACATTCAATGTACTTAGACTCTAAAGTCCATTGTAATATTCCTTGAAACGGAGCTTATGGGAATATGGTATTTCATATAGGAGAATGTGATTGGGAATACGTTATTTCATATAGGAGGACCCAGTGTATGCCAAATAAAACCATCCCTAGGCAGAAGGCCCTTGTATGTATAAGAAATCAAGCTATGTGTGAGCTAGTGAACATACCAGAGAGTGAGCCATTGAGCAGTATTCCTCCACAGTTCCTGCCTTCATGTTTCTACCTTGAGTTCTTGTCTGACTTCCCTCAAGGGTGAGCTGTGGTTGGGAAGTATAAGCCAAGTAAGTCCTATACTCCCTTAAGTTACTTTTGGTCCAGATGTTTTATCATGGAAAATAGTGAAGCTGGAATAATGTGCAACATTAAATATTTGAAGAAATAAAATTAAAGATAAGTACAATTAACATATGACCATTTTCCTTTGCTTGCCAGGTCCTCTAGCAGGCTCAGACACTGTACTTGTCATCCACAAACATGGCATGTTTTACTAAATGTAACTGGGATGAATGCTGTTTAGATAGAAATAAACTACTATCAAGATATTTTATTGGAAAATAATCAGTAAAATACAACATTTTTCACATACAAACTCACAGAGACTGAGGCAGCAAGCACAGGGACTGCATGGGGATGTACCAAGTCCTTTGTGTATATATTATAGCTTTTAGTTTAGTGCTTTTATGAGATTCCTGAGTGTGGGAACTAGTGGGTCTCTGATTCTTATGCCTTCTCTTGAGCCTTCTGTTTGTTTTGTCCAATTCTGATGTGTTAGTTTTTATTTTATCTCATTATATTTTATTTTATTATTATCCTTTAGAAGCCTGTTTGTTTTCTAATGAGAAACAGAAAAAGGAGTGGATCCAGATGGAAGGGGACAGGAGGAACTGAGAAGAGTACAGAAAGGGAAAAGTGTAATCAGGATATATTATGTGAGGAAAAAAATCTGTTTTCAACAAAAGGAAGAAAAATACAGTGATTTTATGTGTTTTTACTGAGAGTAAGTCACGTTTTGTATTTGGAATTTGGAAAGAAAATTACATGTTTATCAGACAATAGCCAAAAGGTTAATATCCACTAGAAAGTTGGACACTTTTTTTAGTGTTAATTTAACTGAATTCTGGCGTTCTCCAAATCTAGCTAAAAGTTGTTTACTGGGTTGTCAAACAAAGTACAATCAATTGACTAGGAGGAAATATCATATTGCCAACATCATTGTGTTATGTTAAGAAAATGTGTTTGCACCAAGCAAAAACTGTGGTAATGAATGTGGAGGAAAGTAGGATACAAGGGATTCAGTGAAAGAAAACAGATGGAAAAGATAATGCTTATGGGTTTTTCAAATGTGTTTGTGTGTGCATGTGTATGTGTGTGTGCTCGTGCATGTGCACATGTGGAGGCCAGAAATCAACATTATGTGTATTTCTCAATCACTTTATGTTTCACATTTTTGAGGTAGGATGGAGTTTCTAGGAATTACCATCTTTGCTATGTGACTTCAGCATGTTTACTGTTGTCCTCTGGCTTCTGCCAATCTGCATGGTTGGGCCTTGTCATTGTTGTGAGAGGCTCTGCTGTTTTAGCTCCTAAATATTGCAGATACTTACACAATTTTTTGTTAATTTTTACCTAAAATAGAACTACATCACTTTCTACCTTCTCTTTCCTCCCTCCAGTTCCTTCAATGTATACCCCCTCTCAAATTGATAGCCTCTTTTTCATTGATTATTACTGTTACACGCACATGTATGTATATACATGCATGCATGTATAAATACAACCTGATGAGTCTGTTTTTATTGTTTGTGTGCATATGGTTTCTGGGCTTACCACTTTATATTGGATAACCAATAAGAGAGCCCTTGTTTTAAAAAGTTCATGAAAATAAACCAGTGAAAACTTTTATCTACATATTGTTAGGAGTAACCAACCGTGTGTCATTCTCATGGCTTTATGGTATCAAGAAAAGTTCTTACTACTCATAGAAATAACAGCAGATGAGAATTTAAGGACTCTAGACACATGGTAAAAATAAAAGTGTCAAGCTTAAGAAAAGAGTATAAAGAGTTTCCTATATTTTGGTTATTAGAGGGTAAGATACTTAAAGAAAATCAGATAAGTATGAAAATAAAATATTTCCATCTACTATAGCAGGTGGAAGGCTAAGATAATGGAATAAAAAGCCTTTGTATATGGATCTAATAAAATAATTACCTGTTGCTTTCATGTAGACCTTCTAGATCTATTAAATACTTGAATAGTATATATAGATAAATTTAAATTCATATGGATATGGCTCATGTTACTATGTTGAAAACATATGTAATCATATTGGTATATACTTAAAATGTGTTATTGATAAGGAATTAAATCTTTACTGTCTATCTTGTGTGCAGTAAGATTGCTTTACATTTTTTCCAATCTTAGGGAAAATTAAAGATTGTGTTGTGTGTGTGTGTGTGTGTGTGTGTGTGTGTGTGTGTGTGTATGTGTGCGCGCACATTTAAAATGATAAGCTCACAGGCTCTCTCAACTTTTCCTATTATCTCCCATCTAAAGAAGATTTCAGTATACCAGTTTGAATTATGATACTTCAGAAGCTTCCATTTTGTTGCTAGGTTTCACATGTGTGAACATAGTGATGCAGTCAACAGAACTTTCAAAGGGTAGAAGTGTAAATGTAAAAGGGCAGAAGATCAGAGAGCCAATCCGTTGTCATGAAGCCCATCTTGTAGGACACATACTAATGAGAATGGAGAGGAAGGGTGAGTTGAAACTTGGGAAGCATAATAAGTGTTTCTTTGTAGTTGGAGTTATCTCCAGTCCTGCCTGGGCCCGCAGCCATTCAGACCCAAATAAACACAGAGATGCTTATATTATTTAAACTGTTTGACCTAATGGCTCAGGCTTCTAGTTATCTAGTTTTTATATATTTTTTAAAGAATTATTTATTATGTATACAAGTGTTCTACCTGCATGTATGCAGACAGGCCAGAAGAGGGCACCAGATCTAATTACAGATGGCTGTGAGCCACCATGTGGTTGCTGGGAATTGAACTCAGGACCTCTGAAAGAACAGCCACTGCTCTTAACCTCTGAGCCATCTCTTTAGCCCCTAGTTTTTAAATCTTAAATTAACCCATTTCTATTAATCTATAAGTTGTCACATGGCTTGTGGCTTATCTTTACATCTTACTTCTCACAGCAGTGGCTGGCAGCATCTCCTGACTCAGCCTTCCTATTTCAAGAATTCTCTTTTCTTTTTGTCCTGCCTATACTTCCTGCCTGGCTACTGGCCAATCAGCATTTTATTTATTAACCAATCAGAGCAACACATTTATAGCACACAGATATCCATAGACTTTCCCTTTTTCTCTTTTTTTAAAAGGAACATTTTAACTTTAATATAGTAAAATTACATATAACAAAACAGTTATCAAGCAAGAATTATAGTTATAATATTTAGTTCATTTGTATTTGGCAAAATTAAAGAAGATATGTTTGTGAGTCTAAGATGTTATATCTAACTTATCTTTTATCATAATTAAGGAAATTATAACTATGTAGTCTTTAACTATATCAAAGTTCTTAGGAGGATATAATATTACCTGAGAAATGGGACAAGGATGCAAGCAAATTTTGGGAGTCTTGTGAGAGTAGACAGAGACAGCTGGCAGCCTGGACAGTCATCTAAAGCTTTTCTGTAAAGTTGGGGCATCTGTCTTTAGTCCACAGGCCCAGAGTCTCTCAGTCACTTCTCTTTGTGACCTGTAGAATGCCTGGCAGTTTTCTCTGCAAAGCAGGAACCTGAAGGACCATTTTGTCAAGTAAAGTTTAGTGGTCACCTTTTAACGGGTCCTGTATGTCTAGTCAATCAAGCAGTCCAGGCAAGAACAGTTTCTTGCCCAAATGGCTATTTTTGTGAAGAAGATAAACTCCATATAGAGTGTCTTTGATGCCCATTCTCCTCTCTGAAGTAAATTGGTATTGCCAGGAGCAGACATGTCTCACTGTCTAGAAAGTTTAAATTTTTAAAACATTTTAAATGTTATATTTTGTAGGTTTTTGAAGTGTTTGAAGATTATGTATCTAATTGAAGTATGTAAAGATTTTTTTAATGTAGGCTAAAAAATTTAGTTTTTTTTGATATCTGATATCTTAATTGACTTACCAAGTCTGTGTAGAAGAGTAGAAGTCTGAGAGAATTTTAAAACAGCTACCTAGCATGCTTGTAGTCCAAGAAGGAAATCCAAAGAGAAAGAGAGAGAGAGAAAAAAAAAAGAAAGAAAGGAAGGAAGGAAGGAAGGAAGGAAGGAAGGAAGGGAGGGAGGTAGGAAGGAAGGCAGGAAGGAAGGAAGGGAGGGAGGAAGGAAGGAAGGGAGGAAGGAAGAAAAAAAGAAAGAAAGAAAGCACCTACTACCTACCAGGAGAAGAAAAAAAGCTAAAAGCTAAAGTCTAGCCATGTGTTCTGGCTTGAGCTGATTTGTGCCTGAGCTCCAGTTCCCTTAAGTTCCAACCACATGAGTTGGTGATCTGGCCACAAGCAGCTCTAGCTACGTGTAACCACTTTAAGCTACTGTTGAGTGTAGCTCTAACTGCAAGCAACTGGACTGGACCGCTTGTAGCTACTCTGACTGTGTGCAGCCAGATTCCTTATAGCTCTGGCAGGGCCTGGGGCCTGTAAATCCCTGGCCTGTGAGGCCACCAATGGTTTTTTAATGAATTCTTGTCATGTGGGCGCCAAATGTAGGTAAGATTTTAAACAGTCTTAGTAAATAAGAAACACAGAGCCAAATACAATAGCTGAAGAGATCAGAGAATTAGCAAAGAGCCATTGACTACTCTTTAGCTTATCACCAAGCTGTAGTTTCCCACACAAGAGAGCTTCTTCCTGCCTAACCTGCACTTTTATTGCTGTTTTGTTCTGTCTTTTTATTGGCTCTAAGCCCAGCCACTTGACTTTTTGTCACTGCCTCTCTATATAGACCTCCAGGTCTCTGTGATTGGTACTGGGATTAAAGGCTTGTGTCGCTATGCTTGGCTGTGTCCTTGACCACACAGCAACTCTGCCTGCCCTGTGGTTGGATTAAGGGCATGGGCTACATCCGCCTGATTTCTGTTCCTGGCTTTTTATGACCTCTGATCTCCAGGCAAACTTTACTTATTAACATACAAATAAAATTACATTTCAGCACAATTAAAAATATCACCACATTTCCCCTTTTTATTCTAATAAAAAGAGAAAAGAAAAAAGTTATAAGTAATATAAGAAAAACTATATATAATAAGTACAATAACTATATATAATATATACAAGCAATAAATATCTTAACAATGTCTAGTCCATTTTTATTTGACAAACTCAGAGAAAATATTTTATTATCTATCCTGTTTTGGTAAATTCAAAATGTCCTTGAGTCATTTTTTATTTTATCTTATATTATTAACAAAGAACTATCATATAATGTATTTTAAATTTATACATTTTATATCTCTTTAGTGAGTTTTTTCCTGAAATTCTTAACAAGGAAAACTATAACTATAACTACCTAATCTTTAACTATATCTATGACTATCTAATCTTCAACTCACTATAACTATCTAATTTTTAACTAACTATAACCATAACTATCTAATCTTTAACTCCCTCAGAGACCCAAGAAGGAAATAATATTACCTAATAAAACAGGAAGTGTAAACAAGCGACTTCTAAGAAACATGTGAGTTGACAGAAACAGCTATCTGGAGAGTCACCAGAGGTTTCTCTGCAATATTGGGGCATCATCTTTAGCCTATAGGCTTAGTGTATCTGACAGACTCATTTGTGAAATAGGATGCATATAAGGCCTACAGTTCGACCTCACATTCAGTGAGAATAGTCCACATATCAGATAAACCTGAATTCTCCCTGTGTCCTGTCATGATTCAGGATTTTAAATTCTTTAAATTGTTGATGTTATTGGAATTCAGCTGTCCATTCTTCTTGGTTTGTGGGAGGCATTATCCCGGCATCCCGTTCTTCTCCACATCCCATTCTTTTCAGCTTGTGGGTGGCTTCATCTCTTTTATTAAATGTCAATTTACCTTTGAGAGGTTAGACTCCATCAGCCTAGTTACTCTTTTAAGACTAACTGTTTTAGCTACTATTCCACTGCACATTATGCTGTCAACAGAACTTTCAAAAAGTAGAAGTGAAAATGTAGAAGGGCAGAAGATCAGAGAGCCAATTGGTTGTCATGAAGCCCATCTTGTAGGACTCTTACTAATGAGAATGGAGAGGAAGGGTGAGTTGAAACTTGAGAAACATAATAAGTGTTTCTTAATATAGGTATCATTATTTTTCAATATATAAACAATTATTTTCTTATTAGTTGTAAAAGATTGATCTACTTTTTTAGACAGAAATGTTAATCTAAGACTCATTTCTCTGCATCAGGGGCTAAATAAGTTCATAATTGTGTCTATGATCATACATCAAATGGAAGTAAATACTTGAATTTGTCATTAACAATTTTAAATGATGAAAAATAGATAAAGTAAAGATTTTAAGTATCAAATTTAATTTTGTTTAAATGAAGGAACTGGAATGTGATCAAAGTAACTGCCTTGCTTATATGTACTTATTTATGATATGTGCTACCTGAGGTTGTTTAAGCTGAAGAAATGCATATTGGGGATTTTGTGAGAAAAAGGAGAGGTGACACTCATATAATGAAGGAGAACTGAGTTGAGATGTCATAAGTGGTATTTGAATTGTTTTTATATTTTTAGTTTTTGTATAAGGAATGTATATCATCCTAGAGTATATGGGCCTTGTACAAGCCATCATATGATTAACTGGAATGCAAAAAAAGGATAACTTCTCTCAGTAACAAAAATTAATTTATAAAAGTTAAAAATGAGAATTTTTTTTTTTTTTTGGTTTTTCGAGACAGGGTTTCTCTGTGTCGCTTTGCGCCTTTCCTGGAACTCGCTTGGGAGACCAGGCTGGCCTCGAACTCACAGAGATCCGCCTGCCTCTGCCTCCCGAGTGCTGGGATTAAAGGCGTGCACCACCACCGCCCGGCTGAGAATATTTTGTTTTTAAACTAAGTATATTTTAGTGTTTTTGAAAACACTATAAAACTTATAGAAATTGAAATTATTAGACTAATATTATATTTCAACATTTGTATACATTGTGTAATTGTGCCATATTCAAATGAGTATGAATGCATCTCCTCAGCCATTCATCATTTATTACTTATTCATGAACTAATCTTTCAAAGTCTTTCTTTTCATTTGGGAGAAATGCAAAGATCCTTATTGGTACTTCAATATGCAATAGTACAACCAAACTTTCACCTACTTTACTATAAGTCAATATTGATTGACAAGCTTTTCAGCATTCTTTCTTTACCTTGTTTTTCTTCCTAGCCTCTGTTAATCACCATTGCATTCAAAATTTCTATGAGGCCAATAACTTTAGATTCCATATATAAGTGAGATCGTACCATGCTTATCTTTCTCTGTCTTATTTCAGTTAACATAATTACCTTCACTTTAATTCATTTCATGAATAATAGGGTATTGTTCCTTATAGCTTAATACAGTATCTGTATGTTTCACATTTTCTTCACACATTCAAAAAATTTCCGTCACTTGAATTGTATGACAATTAATAGGGCATCCTGATTTCTTTGGCATCCTGATTTCATTTTCAGATGGCTAGCTGGAGATAAGGTAGCTATACTCTTGTGTTTTGAGGAACATTACTTTTAATTTTGCTATTTTCCATTCCCAACAACATTATTGAGGTGTTTCTTTTTTGATCATCCTATCTAGCACCTGTAAGATTTAATATTCTCTATAATACCAATTTTGGAGAAAGGTGGTGACCTGTTATCTTGTAGGATTTGTCTGAACTTCCCTAAGGATATCACTTTTGATCAGTTTTCCAGGTACTTTACTGGTATTCATTCTTTCCCAAACTATCTGTTTAGTGCTCAGTATTTTATTCAGCTTTGGGTTTTACAGTTTGGCCCCATAGCTGTTTCTGATAAATTTTGGATATTACCACTTGTTTTGTGCATAAGCTGAAATTATTTTCTTCTGTGTTATCAGTGATTCTTCATTTTATTTTTCTTTTATCTGATAAAATTTTTACTTTGTTATAATCACCTTTGATACCACTTGCTTTAATTTCCTGTGCATTTATGTAGTATTGTCCAAAAATCCATTTCAAAATGAATATTTTTCTGTTTTTTATTTAAAGTAATTTTGGGCTCTGGTATTATATTTATATATTTAGTTTATTTTGTGTTTATTTTAAGTGTTTTTTTTTAATTTTTGGTTTATTTATTCTGTGTGTTAGAGGGATGGCACTTATAATGGCATATATGTAGAAGTCAGGTCAACTTGCATGTGTTAATTCTTTCCTTCCACCATGGATTATCTATGGGAATGGAAGTCAAATAATCAGGCTTGTTGTCAAATATTTTTACTCATTAAGCCATCTTGCCATTCCTGATTTAATTATTGAAGCATGGGAGACAGGATACCTAGTTAATTATTTTGCCTGTGAACATTCAATTTTCCCAATACTGTTTATTGAAAATACTATATTATTTCTCCAACAATGTTCTTAGCATTTTTTTAAAAAATAGTGGTTTTTACCTGTATGCATTTACTTTTTAAATTTTAATAATCCATTGATTCTAATTTGTGCTACTCATATACTTATGGATGTGGGGCCATTCACAAGAACATAGTTGACCTACAAGGAGACATTCTTAAAGAGAAGTAATGGGTTGCCTAGTCCTGTCTCACTATGAGGGTTTTAGTTTTCTTTAATTGTATCTTGTTTTCTCATGGATACTTGCTCCTTTCTGAATGGAAATGGAGGAGGAATGGATCTTGGGAAGAGAAGTGCAGCGGGAACAGGGAGGAGTGAAGGGAGGTGAAACTATGGTCAGTATGTATTGCATGAGAGAAGAATCTATATTCAATCAAAAAATGAAAGAAAGAAAAATGACTTCCTCACCAAAATACAATGGTTATCAATATTATATTTTAATTATCTATTTATCATATCTATCATGTAAATAAAGTATCTATGAACATGTATAACATGTCACCCTGTACTAAGAAGTAGATTCCTTAGAGTATAGGTTCCAGAATTGATAAATTTGATTCAGATAGTATGTCTATTTATAGTTTTCCAAGAAATTGGTACACTTATTTCCATAGTGACTGCACTAATTTTTACCCCAGCTAGAATACCTTGAGGGTTCCTTGTTTTTCACATCCTTGCCAACTTTGTTTTCTTTTGGTTTCTTAATGCTTGCCTTTCGAACTGGGCTAAGATTAAATCTCCAAGTAGTTTTAATTTACAATATTTTTCTAATAGCTGAGGATGGCCAAAACTTTAATTTTTGAAATTATAATATAATTACACCATTTCTTCCTCCCAGTATTCTCTCCTTAATACAAGCTCACCTGATCCTTCTTGTTCATATCCCTACCGACTTTCAGTTCACCCACAAAATCTATTCTAAGTACCCTTCCCAGGGAGAACCATGCATCCCATCTTAACCCCTCTTTGCTACTTAGCCTGTCTGGGTTTGTGGATTGTAGCACGATTATCTTTTACTTTATAGCTAGTATCCTTTTATAAGTGAGTACATACCACATTTGTCTTTCTGGGTCTGAATTACCTACTTAGGATGATTTTTTTTCTAGTTCCATCCATTTGCCTGTAAATTTTAGGATGTCATTTTTTGTAACAGCTGAGTAATACTCCATAGTGTAAATGTACACATTTCTTTATCCATTTTTCTGTTGCGTAACATCTAGGTTGTTTCCAGTTTCTGACTCTGAAGAATACAGCTGCTATGAACATAGTTGAGCAAGTGTATGTTTGAGCATCATTTGGCTATGTTCCCAAGAGTGATAGAGCTGGGTCTTGAGGTAGATTGATTCCCAATTTTCTGAGGAATCACTGTAATTCTTGCTTGATAACTGTTTTGTTATATGCAATTTTAATATGTTATAATTAAAACCTTCCTTTTGTTTAGACAAAAAAGGTGAAATGATGGGGGAAATATGGTTTAATCAAGGAAGATCCCCTGAGTGGTTTCCAGATGATCTATATGAGCCTAGAAGCAAGCCATAGGTTCTCATCTTCTCTGGAAATAAAAGCAGAACCTCTTTTCCAAAACAACGTATCCTTAGACATAGATTTTGAAATCAAGATACCTTTAAAATATACATATTGATTTAACTCAGCAGCTTTTAAAATCTAATGTCTCTCTGCAGTTAAAAATCCCAAAGACAATATAATCCAGACTCTCTGTGTGATATCCATCTTTATGTGGCTTATTTTTATATTACATTTATTGTCTCTTTAAAGACTTTATTTATTTATTTGATTGTTTGTTTGTTTATTTTGGGTTTTTGAGACAAGGTTTCGCTGTGTAGTTTTGCTGCCCATACTGGATCTCACTCTGTAGACCAGGCTGGACTCGAACTCAGAGATTTGCCTGGTTCTGCCTCCTGAGTGCTGGGATTAAAGGCATGTGCCACCACCACCTAGCTGAGACTTCATTTTAAAAAATTATTTCTTTATATAACTGTCTATATTCATTTTCTTCTCTCTTTTAAGCCAACATACATTTTTATACATGCTGTAAACCTTTTAAAGTCTTATTACATCTGAATCTGCCTTATTGTGAACCTATTGTTTTACACTGCAGTGGTTAGTACTAAAGCAGCAGCCTTCGCTGCTGACTCTGCCCATCTCAGCTTTTCAACATGGTGGGGATAATTCACCGCCAGCTCTGGGAGCCATGTTGTCTGCTGACTCTGGGAGGCAGTGGGTCTATGCTTCTATCAAAGCAGCATGTAGCCCAGAAACCTCATATTGATTTTCATAGTGGCTGTAGAAGAGTGCGCTTCTACCAGAAATAGGGGAGTGTTCCCCTTGCTCCACATCCTCTCCAGCATGAACTGTCACTTGTGTTTTCAATATTAGTCATTCTGACAGGTGTAAGATGGAATCTCAAAGTAGTTTTGATTAGCATTCCCTTGATGTTTAAGGATGTTGAACCTTTCCTTAAGTGTTTCTTATCCATTTGAGGTTCCTGTGTTGAGAATTCTTGTTTTTAATCTATACCCCAATTTAAATTGGATTATTTCGTTTGTTCATGTCTAGTTTCTTAAGTTCTTTATATATTTTGGAAATTGGCCCTCTGTCAGATGTGGAGTTGGTGAAAGTATTTTTCCATTCTGTAAGCCACCATTTAGTCCTATTGACAGTGTTCTTTGCTTTACAGAAGCTTTTCAGGTTCATGAGGTCTCATTTATTTATTGTTGGTTTTAGTGCCTATGCTACTGGTATTCTGTTCAAGAAGCTGTCTACTGCGCCAAAGAGTTCAAAGTTATTCCCCAATTTCTCTTCTTTTAGGTTCAGTGTTTCTGGTTTTATCTTGAGTTATTTGATCCACTCAGACTTGAGTTTTATGCAAGGTGTTAGATATGGACCTATTTGTATTCTTCTACATGCAGGCATCCAGTTAGACAAGCACAATTTGTTGGAGATAATTTCTTTTTTCATTGTGCATTTCTGGCTTCTTCATCAAAACTAAGGTGCCCATATATGTGTGGATTTATGTCTGTGTCTTTGATTCAATTCCATTAATCAATATGTCTGTTTATGTCTATGTTTATGCCAATAAAATTTATTTTTAATTCCTATTGCTCTGTAGCATGACTTGAAATCATGGATGGTGATACCTCAGGAAGTTCTTTTATCATACAGGATTGTTTTAGTTGTTATATATATATATATATATATATATATATATATATATATATATAT
>CABHPP010149765.1:0-47190 GCA_902168425.1 Peromyscus attwateri
GCAGAGAGTTAATACCAACCCAGTCCATCCCACCTATATGCCTACATTTTCTCTTTACATACATTGGAAAAATAAATAATTCAGATGATTTTGAATTAAGTAAAGACTGGAGTAAACAATCAATTCATGTCTCCTTGTTTTTCCTGTTGTTGCGATTGGAATTATGCAGAGCACAATTATTGAGAATTTCAGTATCAGAGTTAGAATATTTACCTTGTGTGTGTCTTCCTAGATCACCATATCCAGGAGAATAAATATAATGACTGCACATGAATATTTATTCCAAAATAAAGCAATGTTAGCTTTTTCCTCTAAAAAAAAATCCTACACAAAATCCATCCTTTATTTTGGATAAGTGTACTACTTGGGGTATTTCAGAAGTATTTCCAAAGTGGGAGGTGCCACAGCATTGTATGAATGAGATCCACTCATGCTTGAGCAGATCATCATATTAGAATATCATTTGCAAGCCTAGTTTGACATCAATAGGTCTTAGCATACAGATTGTAAAGACAAATTATACATGAGGATACATATATAATATACATTTTAAATGCAATCAACATTTTACATGATTTCTATTTTGAATATATGAAGTTGTACAAAAACTGGAAAAAATATATTTTGGCCCCTAACCTATGTATTTCCATCTCCATTTACTTAGATGTTCATTTTATGGGCTTAAAAATCGAGTGTACACTGTGAGAGAAGATCTCTGGCAGATTCTAAAGAATAACAACTTTCCTTGCTGTGCACTGTCTACTTCAGCTGTTTTTTAATTCATTCAGAACTTATATCAATAGAGAAACAAATGAATAAGCCAATAAATATCTCCTAACAAGACCAAGAAAACATACATGCCAGGTATATTGAATTCAAAGTGGAATCTATGGCTGTGTTTTACAGGAGGGGACAATTATGTAGATAGGAGGGAAAACTATCATATTTTCCCATGGAACTTCATTGTACCTTACATTCATCAGCAATGATCCTGTTAGTATCCAATAACCCATCATCTCCTAGTTGAATATGTAAATGAATGTTTTGTGTCAAGTCATTGACAGTGACATGTTACTGCTAATGATTATAAAGAATGCAAACGTACTTTACTCAACCATCAGGATGTAGCTAGCAAACGTGAGAAAATATATTTTCTCAATTAATAATTCATGGCTATGATATTAGTAAACCTAAGACTACTTCCTCTTTCAGAGTGAACAACGTTGATATAATGAAAATAAAGCTGCACATGATGTTTCTCAGACAGCAAGCCATTATTTCAAGCCCTGTACTGGGTTTTTTATGTATACCCTTTCTTAAAGTATGTATTTCACAGTGGGGCCTGGTGGTACTGATCCCAACCCTTGTGAGGTTGAGGCAAGAAGATCAGGAGTTCAGGTCATCTTCAGCTACGAAGTGACTTGGAAGCCAGCTTGAGCTACAAGAAACACTATCTCAAAAATAAAAAAAAAAAAAATTAAAAAAAAAAGCCTTTAAAAAAATAAAAAAAAAACAGCAGCATGGTTGTTAAAACTTGCCAGTTACTTTTTCAAAATTTATATTTTGGGGACTGAGATGTGGACAGAACTATTTTATTATTGAAGGCTTCCTGAGGTGAAGTCTCTCTCAGTTCCCTTAATGAGCATGAAATAAAGAACTTGACTTAGCTGAACCAGGCTTCCACATGCTGGTGCTATGTAGCATCCTTATACCTCTGCCTCAGGGCATCAAGCCAAAGGAAGAAATAGTTTTTTGATTGGGTAAATTTTATAGCTCATGAGTGTAATACCATGCTGTTTCGAGTTGGGCATTTTGTGGTGGTTGTTGTACTACATGATAGTAAACACTCAAATGTTATGATGTAGGCACTGGAGCCCTCAACACAGGACAGCTCAGGCAAACAAAGGACATCATAACTCACAAGCATTATTTCCTTTCCATAAATTACCAGCAGCTATGGATGACAGCGAGGAACTGATCCCCATCCATCTCCACATTGCCATTCAGCACTCAGAAAGTCCACCAGGAAAGCAGTAGGAAGTGATTTACGGTGTGTTGCAAGACAACACACTTACCCAGTGCCGCGTGTGGAGCAGAGATCAATTCATGGCTTACAAATTTGTCACAGAACAGTGCATCTTGCAGTCTGCCACCTTCAAATTAGGTGTCATGATGAGAGAAAAAATATGGCAGTGCCTTGGGTAGAAAATACCACATTTTGATGAGGATCTGGAAATGGTGTGTGGGGGGTGGGTGAGACGGGATACTAGGACTCTCATTTGATCACAGCACAGAGTCTAAGATCTAGGAGGTAGAAGAGAGAGAAAAAAAACACAGAGGAACAGGAATACCGACAACAAAATCAAACTGAAGCCTGAGACTGGAGGTATAAAAAAACAAAACTAACTATCCACAAGGAAGTCCTCACCTAACTTGACTATGCTCTCTACATACTGCAGAGGAAATCACTTTGTGGTTTCACTATTTAAATACATCCATGTAGACAACACCATGCTCTGGATATAATTTGAAAACTTTAATTTTTATGGGCCTTGTATTTTTGTTACTTTGATCATGAGGCAAATCAAAAAGTGAACAATTTTATTTCATTCTCCATAAGGTCTGTAAGTTATTCTTATTTGATAGCTTAGGCTTAAAAATCTGTCTTGGACTAGTGAGCAGGACTAATAACTGGTGAACGATCTTCTAGTTTATATATACACCATTATGCAGATCTGCTTGTATAGAACTTTACAGAAGGTTTGTGTATTTGATTTTCACTTATTCTTGATGCTTATATCAGTATCTCAAGATAGAGTCAAGCAGATGGGAGCTTTGCCCTCAATTTCTCTTGGTATAGACAAAGAACAAAAGGGCTACGGTATAAATAATTCAGTGTAGACTTCTTTTCTTTAAGCTGGCATACAAATAATGGGCATTTCCACACATGTATTTCAGTATTCTTCGTTCTCATCCATCCTCTTTCTCCACAGCCCTCCCCTATACCCTTGGTGCCCTCTTGCTGATCACCTTCCTCCCAGATAGTGCTCTCTTCCACTTTCACGTCCCCCGAATTCCATTAGTCACCTTTTCCTCTTTTTTTTTCCCCCTCTCTGTTCGGTTTTTCCCTCCCCTCTCGTCATCCCTTTTCTAATTCTATGACTTTGAAGCCTAGATTTTTAATTTGGCAGATGACAATTGCTTAGACTTCAGTGTAAGTAAAAAGCTTAGCTTTTTACACACATCCTTAAGTTTAGTGTGTGCACATCTGAATTCTTCATTTTGTTTCTAAATCTGTTTCCAATTCAGCTAAGTGGGAAATCACCTCTCCCCCGCCCCCCCCTGCTCCTGCACAAGTCCGTTATCTTCTACATTGCATTTACACTGTTTTTCCACGTCCTATCAATTACGGCTCTGAAACAACTATCAAGTGCATTGGCTCTGTTTTCGTTAGCGCATCCCAATACACCGCATCTGTATCCACCTCTGTAGCAACAGCCTCTCGATCAGACTCCCCATTTCCACTCTCCATCCCGGTGACCTTGGAGATATATATCTATATATAGCATTCCATGACATATATGTTTCCCAGTTTCAGAAAGGATTTTTAAACTGCAGATCTTTAATATGACACATGAGGCTCATTAGCTGCTGGCCCCAAACTCAATCTTCCACTCCATCCCACAGAACACCAGGGTCCTCCCTTGCTGTGCTCAGCATCCAGTTGTTTTCTTTTCTTGGACCAGTCTCTGTTTGAAGAGTGTCTTTTCTCACACTGTGATCCAGAGTAAGTTACCTTCTTCATTTAAATATCACGTCTCAAGGAAATTTGCTAATTTCTAATCCTAACGGGTTCGTCCTGCTATCCCGGTGTGGGGCATACAGGATGACATGTGACAGCAAAGATGGCGCCGAGAGGAAGCAGGGAGGGCGGGACCCAAGCTGTTTATGATAAAACATGATTGGGTCTTTAGGTCAGGCCAGATGATGTCAGCACCTGATCCCCTCGTGAACAGCCCACAGCATTAGAGATGATGGGTGCCTGGACGCATGATCGGGTGACCTGTAAAATGATTGGTCCAAAGAGACGCCCTCTCCCCCAAGCCTCGTGGTTTTATGCTTTAAAAGGAGCTTGCTGTTTCCTAATAAATGGGTTCTTGCTTCACTTGACTCCCGATGTATCTGATTGTCTCTGACTGTCTCCGGGTAAACTCACTTACCTGGCGAGTGGCGCACTTACCTTTCCTCGGTTCCCGACCACCTCCTCAGAAGTGATCTAAGTTCCAGGTGGGGTTAAGACCCCACATTCCTGCTCATAGCACCCTATGTTCTTATGATATAAATTTATAATTACTAGATTTGTATTCTTTGAAAATCAGTGTTGCCCACTCAACTGTGGCATTCATTTAGTTAGACACTTTCCTTCACTGCTGTCTGTCCTGCACATACCTCAGCCTCTGACACGGGATGTTCACTTGTCAGCTTTCATAGTTATGTGGACACATATGTAAGTACCAACATTACTGGACCTTCTGCTCTTGAGAGGACTGAATTTGAACATACTTGCAATTATTGAAATCAGAAACACCCATTGTTCTTATTTTCTGGCTTTGCTGTAAATATAAACAGATATTAGGTGCACAAATTCATGAACTTCTTGATGTTTCTGAACAGTCCTACATTGTGTGAGCTAGTGTCTCATTCTTAGCCCAGGCTGACCCGGAACTCATTATTTTCCAGTCTAGCCTCATACTTGTAGCAACCCTCTTGCCTCAGCCTCCCAGTGCTAGGATTGCAGGAGTAAGCAATGACTCCTAGCTTCATGTCTTATGTTTGAAGTGCAGACAGCCTCGTGCATCCTTGCATCCCTTCCCTTCCCACCCCCATACCATCCCCCCACCCATGTTTGCTTGTTGATCTATAGTCTATATTTTTGCTTGCTTGCCTCTCCATATGGGAGAGGATGTATAAATTTCTTTCCACGGCTAGCTTATTTTATTTAATATGATGATCTCTTGGTAGATCCATCTTCCTACAACCAACAGATACAGTTTTGTTCTTTCTGACTGAATAATTCTCCATTGTGCATATGTAACACATTTTCCTTCCCCTTTCAGCCATTTGATGGATGCCTACATTTTTTTTCCATGTCTTGACAATGCTGAGTATTGCTACAACGTGCATGAGTATGTGTGTATTTCTTTTGTGTGTTGACTTAATTACTTTCAGATATATACCCAGGAATGATATGGCTGGACCACCTGAGAGCATGATTTTTAGATTTCTGAAGAATCGCCACACTAATTTCCATAGCTGCTCTGCTAGTTTATGTTCCTATCCAGAGTATACAATTTCTTTATCTCCATGTGCTCACCAACATTTATTTTTCATAATAGCCATTCGACTAGAGCAAAATAGAGTCTCAGTGTAGTTTTGATTTGTGTTTTTATAGGAGCTAAATATTTTCAACATTATCCACATATTCACTGCGAAGTATCTGTTCAGACTTTTAGTCCATTTGTTGATTTGATTATAACTTTCACTGTTAGCATTAATTAATTCATTACATATACTGAATGTTAATCTTTTATCAGATGAATAGTTATCAAAATTTTCTCCCATTCTGTAGGCCACCTCCTCACCCTGTGGATTACTTCCCTTACTGTGTGGAAGCTAATTCCATGCAATCCCATTTATCAGTTTTTGCTTGTACTTACTGAGCCACTGGAGACCTAGTGAGACCATTGCTGTGCCATTTTCTTGATGTTTTCTGTATCTTTTCCTTCTAACGCTTACCAAGTATCAGGTTTTATATAACTCTTTGATCTCGTCTCAATTGAGAGTTCTGCAGAGTATGAGATTCAGCTCTACTGTCAATGTTCTGCCTGTGGAAATCTAATCACCCTCCACTGCTTGCTGACAAAGCATGCTATTCCTTGCCGTGTGGGCACCTCTGTTGACAATGAGATGGCTATGGTTGTGTAAGTTTATCTCTGGGCCCTCTAATCTATCCCATTATCCTACATACAGGTTTTTATATCAATGCTCCATTGTTTTTATTAAACTATATATATGTATATATACATATACATATATATATTCCAAAGTATATTTTGACATCAAGTATTGTGGTGCCTACAACATTGTTCTTCTTGATCAGGATTGTTTGAACCACTCAGGGGTCTTTTTGGACTTCCACATGAATTTGGGGATTATATTTTGTAGTACTATAAAGAACACAGCTGGGTTGGGGATTTAGCTCAGTGGTAGAGCGCTTGCCTAGCAAGCACAAGGCCCTGGGTTCGATCCTCAGTTCCAGAAAAAAGAACACAGCTGGTATTCTGATGTAAAATGTTTAGACTATGTACTTCTCTTACGTAATACAGCCATTTTAATGATGTGTGTTTTCTCAACCTGAGAAACAATGGATTTATTTCTACTTTCTAACACCTTTATTTTTTTTTTGGTCTATGGTTTTCACTGTAGAGCTGTTCCACTTCCTTGGCTAGGCTTATTCCTCGGATTTTGCTAGAGATTGCTGTTATTGTTGCTCTTGCTTCTTTGTTAGGAGATTGCCGAGGAAGAAAATGTCCTTCCAAATTCTGACATGCTACATTTGTTGGTGGGGAATAGAAAAGCTGCCCATTATGAATGCTGCCATTTTGCAAAACTTACTTGTCTAGTCTAAGTGTCTTTTGGTGGAGTCACTGGTGCTTTCTAAGTAAGGAATCATATCATCAGTAGAGTCCTTTCTTTGTTATTAGATCATTCTTTGCCACTGGAGACCACATGCTAGGAGAGAATGAGAATCCTTGACATCTGACAGAACTCCCTGTCCTGAAGCCCTGAGTGACAAATGAGAGTTTTAACCACGCTGCCAGGGTCTGGTCTTCTTAGTGTACTTTCTTTCTGAGATCCTGTCAACTTCACAGGCTGCCACAGAAAGACAAGTTTGTCTCCCCCTTCCCAGTATAAGAAAAAAAAAATCATTTGCACCATCTATTTAAACATCAAAGGACTTCTTTCTTCTTACTTTTGATAACACTTACCAAGAAAACAAGGTCTAGGCAGACTGTCTCAGAGGGAATGATGAGCCCTTTCGGGCTCCGGCTAGGTGCATGGTCCTAAACCACTCAGGCCTCCAGCCTTCTCATCACCTGAATGACAATAGAATCTACCATGTGAGGGTATTAGAAGATTAAAATGATAGATGCAAATGCCTGAGCAAGGTGACGAGGACTCAGTAAACATAGAATCAATGTTAGTTCATTTTTATTACCATGACAGGTACCATCCCAGCTACTTGTTGTTGACTGAATAATAAAACCTTCACCTGGAGCACTGAGGCACAAAGGGGTCCAGCTTTCAATCTTCCTTCCAATATACATGCCAGAAAATAAGACTTGTTTATCTTTTCCACTATATCTCCAACACCTAAAACGACTGTGAGCCTACAGCAGAGACTCCATAAATACTTGTTGAAGCGCTCATTAAAAAAATCACTGCCTAGTTCCAAACATGCTGGAGGGAAACAGGAAGTCACCTGGGTCCAGACTTCAAGTCAGGCACTGCAGAGGCAGTGAGAGCTCAGGCGGTGCAGAGAGCCCTGAGGCACCGAGTGGTGCAAATAGCTAGAGCAGCAGAGCAGCCAATTCACCAGGTTCCCTGCAAGTCAGGCTTGTCACCATGGCAAGGGCGAGGACAGAAGAATCAATTCAGAAGCCTGGAACTGAGCAAATGGGAAGCAAGTCCCTGGGAACCTGAGAGAGCCAAGGCTACTTAAAGGGCCAGCACTGCTGTGGCTGGCGTGTCCCTGGTGGGGTGGCTGTGAGGATGAATGAAAGTAGATCCATGTCACAGCTCTCACAGAGACTGTGGAATCATCAGAGTAAGTGGTGGTCGGAGCAAACGGTCTTATTGACAAGTAGAGCCCCGGCACCTTGAATGTGACTGCTTGAAGTCTACCAGGTGCTCCGTAATTACTTGTTTAATTAATAAGTGGGAGGAAAGTCGAGTTGGAGACAGAAAACAATGTACACACTGACTCCAGAGGGCAAACTCAACATGAAAGCCAACAGAGAGTGAACGAGAGCATCCCAAGACAGAGAGGGCTTGAGTTAAAAGGGAGCAGAAAGAGCACCAGCTCAAAAGGAGGAAAGGAAGCCAAGGCACGTGCCAGAAGGTAGCGGGTTCGCATGCCACGCACAGTGTTTGTTGCTAAATGTGTACTCTCTCCATCCAATTAATTTGCTAACCCCACTGAGGAGAAGGAACCTTGTTAAACAGCTAGCCCGGGAGTTTGAACGTGTCTAATTATGTAACTCAGCTCCTCATCAGTTTGTCTTACTCTGATTTAACATTAACATGTACCAAACTGCTCCCTTCTAAGTATCCCTATTTGTTCTTACCAGGGGCAGGTGGTAAGCCTGAATACTGATGCTACAATCTTCATCAGTGAGATGCTCTCACGGCTTTTTCAAGGGACTCACACACACAAGCTGATTTGTCCTTGTCCAGCAAATTGCCATCACACTGAATTTTTAAATGTTTGAACTATTTCTGTATAGTTTGGATTTTTCAACAATGAGAAGATAATAATACATGCTGATATAAGAAATATGTTCTATGTTGTATTATAGATATCTCTACCTCTTTTTCCACAAACAAATGAGAAGGATTTCCACAAATGAAAACTTATCAGATTTGCTTTCTCAACAAACAGCTTTTTACAATGTAAAAAACACTTGTGTATTTTCCTATTTGTTCTTGGTTGAAAATGCACTTGGTTTATTATCCTTTCATTTAATAAAGGGAAAAATTAAAAACCTAAATAGACAAACCTACCTTGTCATTATCAATTTTTCACACCCCTGATCCCACCCTCCTGCCCCATCTGCCAAAGAGTTTTGTATACATCTCTGTGTTAATAATTTTTCATGTTGTATTGGAATTTATATATGTGAATTATCTCCCCACAAAACCAGGTCCCCTGAAAAGGACTCAGGCCCTATGAGTTATTCTGAAATATTATTTTTAAAAGAAAACAAAAAAATCTCCCCCCTCAAAAAAAATCAATAGTACCAGCCCTTAAGTAAATTCAAGGCATTACTACAAATAGAGAAATTAAATCTACAATCAATATCGTAACTGAATAGAAATACACAGCAAATTATATTTCAGGTTTTGAATACAAATGCATTGAACAGCTATGGAAATATAAACTGGGTATGTGTGTGCGCATGCATGTATGGATATCCATACATGCACACACCTATATATATAATACTATATGCTGAATCTCTCTTTTTTAAGATTCATTGTGTGTGCGTGTGTGTGTGTGTGTGTGTGTGTGTGTGTGTGTGTGTGCATGCATATAGGTGCCTATGAAGGACTGAAGATGGTATCAGATCCCCTGGGCCTGAAGGCCGGAATCTGCACTCTGCTCTTCTGAAATAGCAGTAAGTGCTTTTATCCATCGAGACATCTCTCCAGTCCCTGAATGTCCTTGTTCTAGTATCTTGACCATCTTTCCTCATGGGTGGAGCTTTAAATGAAGGCTTTTAATGTGGTGGTGAAGAAGAAAATAAGCTGGCTTGGCCTTCTTCTCCCCCTCTTACGACATTTAAAACTGACTAAAACAACTGAATGTATATTTACAGTGAACTACTTGTGTTCTTAATTTTCTCCTGCATGGGGAGGTGTTGGCAAGACTGCTTCACCACATGCAGGTGCAGCCATGTTGCCAGTTGCAGCATTCAGTGGCCGCTGAATGTGTCATGGGTTAATGCCTGGTGCCTGCCCCTCTGTAGCTTCCCACTCTGTAGTGTGGCTGGGAAGGCGTATTTGAAATGGCAGCACTACCAGATAAAGGAGCTTTGTTTTCAGCAGCTGCCTGTAAGCAAGCTTCCCCAGCAGCTGTCCCTTCAGGAGCATCCCCAGGACTTTTCCATAATTGCCACAAGCTAAGGACTGTGTGAGCACACCTTGCATTCAGTTGCTGCTGGTGCCTAAAGTCTCATGAATGCACGTGACTATCATTACACTGTCAATATGATTCAGAAAAGGATTTGATGTGACCTGAAGCAAACCCAGGATTTGTGTTGCAAAGGTCTAGTTTGAAACTCTCTTTGAAGAATAAGCTGACTTTCCATCACATTTGTAATCCCAGGACTTGGGATTCTGAGGCAGGAGGATCATGAATTCTCCAAGTCAGCCTTGGCTACACAGGGTGCCCCTTTCTCAAGATACAAAACAACAACAAAGCAAACAAAGAAAGAGTGCCCTGGGTATGCCACCTAATCCCATTTATTCAACCCATCTGTGGAGGATATAGCAAAGAAATCTTGCGAAACTCCAATTCCAATCAACCATACAATATCATAGCTGTTTTTTGTTATTTCTATAGAAAACAGTATTTTGAAATACTTATTTGTAAATATGAATAGTATGTTTGCATCTAACACAGGGCAAAGAGAAGTCTAGAAGTACAGTAAGCACTAACTAAATGCCATCTTTCTTGAAAGTGTGGTGTTTGTGAAATTTGTCTAATTTTTAATATATACTATTGATTCCTTTTCTTAATAAATATGCATTTTGTGTATAATTTAGAGTTTATAATTTGTATTAATTTTCATAGTAAAGCATATTTGTTTAGATGAAGGTATTTCCAAAATAATTTTTTCTGTTTTGTTTGTTTGTTTCCTTTTTTTTTTTTTTTTTTTTTTAAGACAGGTCTCCCTATGTATCCCTAACTGACCTGTAGATAAGACTGGCCTTGAACTCACAGAGACAGTACCTACCTCTGCCTCCTAGTGCTGGGACTAAAGGTATGTGCTGCCATGTCTGGCTATAACTTAATTTTCTTAGAGGTATATTTCTTCATTAGATTTCTTTTGGATCCTCTTAAAACACAGGAAATTCATCCTGAGTCAAGCAACTTAAAGCTATGAGATTTGAATTCCAAAATAGAGACATTTGTTTATTTTAATCAATTATTTTTCAAATGTTTCAAGCTAACTATTCACTGCCTTTGCATTTAAATTAATTCAGTCCTCCTTGATAATAATAAATACATGAAACAACTGTATTTGAATCGACCAAGGCCTGTGGTTAAAAGAATGAATCATTTTAAAAATATGCAGCTACATTTCCTAACGTATCTTTTAACTTGAAACAAATAAATTTGCATTCA
Source organism: Peromyscus attwateri (assembly GCA_902168425.1). Classification (NCBI taxonomy): domain Eukaryota; kingdom Metazoa; phylum Chordata; class Mammalia; order Rodentia; family Cricetidae; genus Peromyscus; species Peromyscus attwateri. Next base: position 11,192 of record CABHPP010149765.1, read on the forward strand.
TTTGCCTAACACCTGACACAGGGCTTGGGTCCTTTGCATATGTGATTTCTGATTGGCAACAGGCATTATCTTTCTGGCATAAACTAAAATTGTAATTCTGTAGCCATGATTACAAGTTTAGTTTCCTTTAAAGAGGAGCCACTTGAGAAGCAATCTGAATGCAGAATCCATCTGGAGTTTAACATACTTTCCTGATCATTTACATATGTTCTGCATAACCCTTCTGATTTTCTTGCCTACTTGCTTTATCAGATCTTTCAATACATTTCGTTTAAATTTGGGTCTATTTGTGGATATCAGTGTGTTTTACATCTCCAGAAAATAAAATATTTATTTAACACAACAAATCAGGTAAAGGCAGGTTATTTTTCAATTTAACATTTTTATGGAAATAATTAAACTATGATGACTTCTAACTTTATTCCATAAATCACAGTTAACTCTTTTTTCTTAAGTTTATGCATACAAACTGAGTATGGAGTGTGTGTGTGTGTGTGTCTGTGTGTCTGTGTCTGTGTGGATGCACAGGCCTGTGCACAGTCAAGGAGGTATCCTCATTTACCATTCTCCAACTTATTCCTGGGAAAGAGGGACTGTCTCTCCCAGAACCTAGAGCTTGAGTTTTCGGTTAGCCTGGCTGCCATCTTCCTCTCTCCAAACCCCACAGTGCTTGTCTGTTGGATGCTAGTATCTGAACACAGTTCATCATGGTTGTGTAGAAAGTGCTGCTTAAAGAGCCATCTCTCCAGCCACTACAACTGACTCAAGCCATTAATACTGAGTCAAATTACAACTACATTTTGGGATCTAGATCTCAGTAAATCAGCAGAGGAGTGCTTTTTGTAGCTTCTTCCACCTGCACAGTAGCTACAGCGTTTCCTCTTGCTGTAGGATGACTTGTTTCCATCTTGAAACACATAATTAGAAAATGGTTTTTTACTAAAACTTAGAACTAACTCACTTGGACCAAGAATGTAATGAAAAGAAAGATAAAAAGCCTGATACCTTTGCCTTCATTTTGATCTCGTCTCCTTTACATCGAGTTCTCTGTCTAACACTGGAGGTTGGTATGTTAGTCACTCAAGAAGTATCTGTCTAACATATCACACCCTCAAGGCTGAAGAATACGAAGAGGTAAGACATTACCCTAAACCGCAGTCACTTTGGATTCCAGAAAGACCTAAACTTGGCCCAAAAAAACCCAACCTGAATACCAGGGTAATCATCCACGAGGGCTAGCCTATACCTTGGAACAGAAGCAATTACCTGCTGAAAGCCTCTTTTTCTGCTCAGAAGATAAGAGCTTTTTTGGCCCATCTGGTTGACCTAGAACTGAAACAATAATCAATCAGACTACAACTTGACCAGAACTATTGAATAATGTACATACTTTATGTCTAAAATTCTTTCTCTCTCTCTGTCTCTCTCTGTCTCTCTGTCTCTCTCTCTCTCTCTCTCTCTCTCTGTCATAATGGATTACATAAATCCTTTTTTTTTCCATGCAAGTTTGCTGTCGTATTACAGATGCTGCTCTGGTGAGGGGGATCAGCCACACCTTGTATCCTATCTAGACCCTTCTCTAACCTGCTAAACACCTAGACTGTGGCAACCACAAGGTAGGATGAGAAAACAGGAATAACTTTTCCTCAACTATCACCTGATATTATATTTGGCACTTTCGTTAATCTGCTAAATTCTGAGACTTTCCCTTCTAAACTTAGAGACTACTTCCCTCCATAAACTGAGAGACATCTCCCATGGACAGTATCTAAAAGTATGGAATTTCCTTTGTTCTGCGAATTCCATTGAATGCTCTACCCCAGCTTCCACTGTTTGAGTGGCAGGCAATGCTAAAGGCTATTTGACCTGAAATCTTTTTGACTGTATCCTCTACTAAACCTGGAAAGAATCTTTATTATTTAAAACATATGTACTGTACTTTGAGCAAGTCCTCCTCGCTGCCCTCCCCTCTACCATCCCACCTCAAATTAGCTCCCTTTGTTCTCCTGGACAGTTCCCCTTCTGCTTTTATACTTCCATGTCAACTGTATGTATATAATTTATATATATATATATATATATATATATATATAAACCCAGGACACATGAAGGAAAGAAAGCACATGATATTTGTCTGAGACTGACTTAGTTTATTTACTGTGATTGTCTCCAGTTGTATCTACTTTTCTGTGAAGGACACAACTTCATTCTTCATGTCTAAAATGATTCCATCATGTATACAAACCATATTTTCTTTACGCATTCCTCTGTTGATGGACATCTATGTTGGCTCTGCAATTTAGCACTTGTGAAAAGTTCTATAATAAACCTTGATGTGGTATGTTAAAGTCTTTTAGGTAACTATCCGAGTATACAGCTTTGTCATATGGTAGTTCTATTTTTATCTGTGCATTTTTTTTTCAGAAACTTCAATACATTCTAACAGTGGCTGGACTAGATTACTGCCTGTCTCCTCATTGTAGTTTGGGGAATAGGTGGTAGAGTCTAGCCTGTTATGACTTCGAGGTCCACAGCTAGCTGTCAGCCTACAAGTCCCAGTTACCTCAAATGAAGATATAGGCCCTGGACTGGCCTCTCATTACTTTTCTGAAATCCTCTAAAAATGGATAAAATTAAAAAGAAAGATTTCTTCTTTATTACAGTAATGCTTTTGTCTCTTTCCCTATATAAAAAGAATGGGGAACATAAATTCTTAGTATTGAGAAATAATGGTAGATAGATACATTGCATTAGATTCCAAATTTACAGCAAAATCTACAGTTTGGGGTGGGCAGGGAAGAATGGGACTGTCACTATTGTATAATACCCAATACCTAATTGACTGATTATTAATTATAGATTCACCAGGCATCAGTTGAATAAGTGAATAAATTACATGACTCTTTTAAGTTTTATTTTAAATAAATTTGTTAATGAGGAAATAGTCCATATCCAAATTTCCAAAAAGAATCATTTAAAAACTCAACCTTCACTGGTGGCACATGCCTTTAATCCTAGCACTTGAGAGGCAGAGGCAGGCAGATCTTTGTGAGTTTGAGACCAGCCTAATCTACAGAGTGAGTTCCAGGACAGCCAAGACTACACAGAGAAACCCTGTCTCAAAAAACAAAACAAAACAAAGAACTCAATTGTCAAATTAGATTCTACCATCATTATATATTGATTTTTAAGCTACTATATGAAATGAATATTCATTCATTTTTATTTTTAATATCTGACAGGCTTAGTCAATTGTTTTCATATTTCACAATATTGGATGATACAAAAGTAGACCTTTCAATAAAACTTAAATAAAGCATTTGAGTATCTAATGCAAACTATAAAGGGCTATTTTCTACCTAAATTTTTAGTAGTAAATGGATTGAATTATATTTGTAGGGGTTATATAAATGTGAATATTTTTTCCTAAATCATTTGGGGACTATAAACTCTCATTTTCTCTGGCTACTGGTTTTAACTAAACCTTACTATTTTTTTTCCAAAATGCTTCTGTAATATAGAAATAAAGAAATTGGAGGGAAAAAACAGGAAATTTTTGAATATTTTCATTTTATTTGTTTAGTTTTGTTCTTTAACAGTTCCACATATGCATGTGATGAGTTTTAGTCATTGTATCTCCCCACATTCCTCCCACATATCTCCTTACCTCTCCCATTGAAACCCTTTTTCCCAACAAGGCTTGTTCCTACTTTCATGTCCGTGTGTGTGTGTGTGTGTGTGTGTGTGTGTGTGTGTGTGTGTGTCTGCCCTACTGAGTTTAATTAGAGTTGCTTTCTTTTTTATTTAAATTTTTTTTCAGGCAATATATTTTGATCAGAATTTTCCCTATCCCCCAACTCCTCCAGAGCTTCCCAGCTCTCTCCCCATGAAACTTTATGTCCTTTGAGAGTTTCTTGCATGAGTAGATATTATTGACTGGACATTAACTGGTAAATATTATTGACAGCAAGGGCAATCTGTCAGTGGGTACACCATAAGAATGCAACACCTCTTCCACTAGGCACCATGAGCTGTCAATAGCCTTCAAGGAGGAAGGCGCTGTTATGTAGCAGTTTTTTCCAAAATTGAACATTCCGTACTTCAGGGAAGCTCCTTAAGGAAGAAGTTAAGCAACTCCAAATACTTCCTCAAGTCCCTGAAACTGACCAGCCTCACTGGCCCCGCCTCCCTGACAGTGTAAACAAGCCAAGCTCCTAAGAGTCACTCTCAGAGGAACTAAGCTGAAAAGAGATGGCTTAACCAAAACAAACTTCAAAGAAAGCTGAGACCAGACCAGCTGCCTGGAAGAAGCAGAAACCAGCTGAACTCCCTAGGAGAGGTTTAGGCCAACTGAGTCACTTAGAAAGGCTGCTCTCCATCCTGTTGAAGCTGCATGCAGACTGTGCAGCAAGCTCCAGGTTCCCGGCTTTTGTGAACTGTCACCCATGCTGGGGTGGGCTTTGGTGATGCACCTATCTGTGTCATTTCTGCTCCTGTAAGTGACCCCCACCCATACTTCTGTAAACAAACAAACAAACAAACAAAAACTCACTGGTTCACCACGTTGGGCTTGGGTGTCATCTGGACTTTGATCTGTCGTGGGCTGCTTATCTGAGATGTGTTATGTCTCTCTAAGAAAAGTCTGCTTCCCCAAATGAAATGTTGAAGGGCCCATTCTTATGCAAGTCCTATTTGAGTAACCACAGTGAGTCCATGAACTCGACAGCTATGTTGTGTCCAAAAGACATCCTTTTGCAGCACAATTCCCCATTCCCTAGCTGTCCATCCCCTCTTAGACAATGCTCCCTCGCTATTGGAGGGGGTGATGTAGATGTCCTGTTTGGGGTCAAGCCTTCCACCATCCCTTATTCTCAGGAATTTGACCCAAAATTCTCAGTTATGAATCTTTGTATTAACTGCCACTCACTGCCACTCTGGCCTATATATTATATATATAATATGTATATTATAACAAAATTGACCTTAAATTTGTATTATTAAACCAAAACCCATACCAATGTAAAGTATTTTGAGATCAATAGTTGTTTTTTGGGTTAACATAGATTTAATTATCTACCTTTTTTCCTCATTTATCATATCCCCCTTTAAATAAAAACATTCATAAACAATATTTTGGGAATTTGGGCATAGCTTTTTGTATTATTTCCTACTGATTGGGTACACTGGAAATCTTATGGGGATCTTGAGAAAATTTAGGATTATGGTCAAGGCCTGATGGGAGTAGTCTGTAAGGCTGTGTTGTCTCAGCCAGTTGCCTTGAAGCTGTTCTAAATATTGGATCATCTGGGCCGTCGCTCTCATTGGAGACCTCTCAGGGGGTCTTCCTTGATGGAACCATATTTAACCTGGAAGGAATCTATAGCTTTTTATCTTCTGTGGAAACAAAAGCAGAACTTCTTTTCTAAAGCAATGTATTTTTAAACCCAAATTTTGAAGTCAAGACACCTTTAAGATGTATATGTTGGTGTAGTTCAGCAGCCCCTATAATTAAATGTCTCTCTCTGCAGTTAAAAATCCCAAAGACAACACAATAATATACAGTGTCCAGACTCTCTGTGTGTTTTTCATCTTTACACAGTTTTTTTTTTAATTCTATTTTTTAAGGACTTTCTCTATTCTTTTTCTTTATTCTCCCAAGCCAAACATATTATAACTGTTTGAATGTTTTTCTGTCTGGACCTCTTTTATTGCATATTTTTTAGCCTTTTTTGATCCTGTGAGCAAACCTTTAAATTGCTAAGCAGCCCCACTGACCAAATTTCCTTCCAGTCCTGAAAGATATTTCCTTTCTCTCATTTCCATTTTGTTTTTGTGTTGTTCTATATCGTATCATACTGTTGACAAAAATAAGTAGCGAATAAGAAAATTAGTCCTGTCTTCATCTCCATGAGCAAAAATAAGCTGGTTAATAAGCAGCAATGTTACTAGTTAGAAATTACAAACATTTGCTTAAAGGACTCTTGCGACACTAAACAGAATCAAGGTCCTTATGTCAAAAGTTCAGATATAATCTATTTTGGGAGTGAGTAAGAAATTCATAGTCAAATATTAGCAGACAAGGGAGCAGTTTTCTACAAACTTTATCTGGGAATATAAGCTGTATTTAAAATGTAAACTTGTGCGATTATTACGAAAATTGGTATGAAAGTTTCTCAAAAGAAAAAAAAATAATTACCATATGATCTAGCTCTACCCACGCCAGGGGAATCTAAGCTGGCATGCCAGATATACACTTGCACATCCTTCTTTACTATGAACTATTCATAGCCACCGAGATGTGGAATCAGTCTAGACACCCATCAATAGACGAGTAGAAACCCAGCCATAAAGAAGAATGGAATGGCGTCATTCAAAAAAAAAAAAAAAATAGATGGAATTGGAGATCATGATGTGAAACAAAATAAGTCAAATTCTGCTGAACAGTGCATGTTTTTCTTCGTAGGGTGAATCTTGATTTAAATATGTGTATCAGATGAAGGTACAAGGGGAACCCACGGGACTAGAAGATGCATAAAGGGAGACAAACGGGGGAAGACAAAATATTTCATGCTTGCTCTCATATGCAAAAATCTGTTTTAATAATACGAACATATATTACGAGAAAGCTGAATAGGATTGTGTGTGGTGAGAAACTGAACCAATAGTAATAAGGAGAGAAAAACATAGTCAGATACAAAGATATATGTGTGTAAAAAATGTCATAATTAAACCCATTAATGTGTGTGCAAACTAAAGATTTTTGTAAATTATATATATATATATATTGTAAATATATATTGTAAATATATATATTGTAAATATATATATATATATATAGTATCAATAGAGTCCTAATGGTAAGGGTGTTTTATTAAAAGCATAAGAATAATTGTCTCCATCCTAGACTAATAAATTAATATCTTAACTTTTTAATATCATCAAGAAATGAGTACAGGGGCTGCAGAGATGGCTCAGCAGTTAAGAGCACTGGTTGTTCTTCCAGAGGACTCAGGTTCTATTCATAGAACCCACGTGGCAGCTCACAGCCGTCTGTCACTCCTGTTCCAGGGGATCTGATGCCCTCGCACAGACATACCTCAGGCAAAACACCAGTGTATATAAAATAAAAATAAATAAATTATTTTTTTAATTATAAAAAAAGAAATAAGTACAGTAAAAATGGATTTTAAATGATCAAACAAAAATCTTCTAAGAGGTCTACTACTTACACAGATCATTAAAAATTGCCCATCATATGACCTATTTGTCTTCCTACTTATTTTTTTCACTTGACAGTACTTAAAACAATCCAATGTTGATAAAATTTCACTATGCTTACTGGACTCACAAGGTATGTAAGCAGTGTTAATTTGCCTCCCACAATCCCTTTGTGCAAAAGGAGTGCAGGTAGAGACATTATAAAAACAGTGAGGTAACAATACCCTGGAGGTTTGACCTTGTTGACCTATGGCAGCTGGTTATACAATTGATGCAGGGGAAGTGTTTCTGTGCTGGTTCTAGATAACAAAATGTTCTGTCAGGCAGCTGGGAGAAGCATGGATGTAAAGTGGATTAAGGAACAGAATTGGATGTTGGAAGAAGGAACCAGAAGCTATACAGAGGCATACTGGAGCCGAGGTTCAACTCCACTCCTACTACATGGAGGGCTTTCCCTTCAAGGACAGGGTACACTGTGGGAAATTTCATACCATCAGATGGAGCTAGGAACCCACCTGGCCCAGAAACACAAGACATTTCTTATGATTTGAATATCCAGTGTCCCTGATGAGTCTAGTTTTCCAACACTTGGTCCCCAAAATGGTGTCGCTACTTGGAGAGATTCTAGAAAGTGTAGGAAACAGGGTTTAGCTGGAAGAAGTAAGCACTGTTGTCAAGTCTCTATTTTCTGTCTGACATAAAGTACAGAATTTCCTCTGACTCCTCTTCCTGCCATTGTATGTCCATCCCAAATACATGTAACAAAGCAGCCATGGGCTGAGTCCTCTAAATCCACTAGCCAACTGAAATTCTTCCTCATTTAAGTTGCTTCTGTGAGAAATTCTGTCACAGCAAAGGGTAACTAATACACAACTGAAGAGTGGTTTGATCTTCCAGGGCAAGAGTAACTGCAAAGCAGTGACAAAATGTGACAGGATAATTGAGCAACAAGAGCACCACCACATAGCAAGAGTAAAGATGGCTGTCACCTCACTGTTCCAACTCTCACTCAACATGAAACATCTGGATGGCACTGCCTGGACCTTTGCAGAGAAAGATGAAAAACACAGTGGCAGCTGACTGTATGTCCTTCTACAATCATCCAGGTGGGTGCAAATTTAGCAACACTGAGCATGGGTTAGCATTATTAAAGTAGAAAAAGAATATTTGAGAACTGTTAGAGTTTTGTTTGTATGAAAACTAGGACTTTGTACAATTCATTAATTTTATCTAAGAAAAGGAAGCCAAAGGGGGAGATGGAGACTCGGTCTTCAGCACTTGATGCTACCATGAGAACATGAGTCCACCAACTGAAATACCCAGAGAACAGTGGCTACATATGCTTAAAGAATAGAAAACAAACAATGTAGTTTATCAACAATACACTGACTTGATTGATATTGACATTGAGACTATGGGGAATCATACAAAGAAAAAGCCTGTGATGTTACTGATGTTTCTGGGTTGGAAGTGACCACTGCCCTCTTGAAGCAGAGCCAGGATGATATGGCTGGAGATGACAGCATATTCAAAAAAATTATCTGTCAAGCAGACAAAAAGAAACAGAAATAGTAAAACCTACCATGTAAGTAATACACATGAGCTACTTATTAATAACATATTAGTGTATAAATGCAAGGGAATGCTTGCTTATTGATATTGAAGAATGTAATCTTATCATCTGCAGCAATGTTGCTGGAACTTGAGGGTATTCTATTAAGGGAAATATGGGAGATAAAGAAAGATAGATACCATATATGTTCTCTCATATATAGAAGTTTTTATAAAAAAAAAAGACAGCTAAATGTAGAACAGTAGTTACTAAATGTTGAAGATGGAGGAATGGAGGTAGACGGGTAAGTAATTGTGGAGGTAAGTAATTACCACATGGATTGCTGTATTACTTTTCTTGTCACATTAACAAAATATCTGACAAAAGGCAACTAAAGGGACAAGGGTGTACTGAGCATGAGAGTGTGAGAGCACAGTCCACCATGATGAGGAAGGTTGAGTGATGAGAAGGTGAGACAGCTGATCACATTGGGCACAAGACTGGGAAAATGGGAAGAGAGGAGAAGAGATAAATGCTGGTGTGAGTTAGTGTAGATGAACAGTCTTATTAAATAAGAAACACAGAGCCAAATTCAGAGTTAAAAGCCAAGAGGTCAGAGCAGTAGCTAAGAGCTGATACTAAAAACCCTTTCTTACCCTTCACTGCCGCTGCTGTCTTTCCCCTCAGCAAGAGATCTACTTCCTGTGTGTCTGTCTTTTTATTGACTTTCTGTTCTGCCTTCTCATTGATTGTAAACCCAACCACATGACCTCCTCGTCACTGCCTGTCTGTACAGACCTCCAGGTCTTCTATGGTTGGTATTGAGATTAAAGGCATGTGTCTCCATGCTGGCTGTATCCTTGAACATACAGAGATTCGCCTAGCTCTGCCTCCCAAGTGCTGGGATTAAAGGCGTGCACCACCACCACCCAGCTTCTGCTATGGCTTGCTATTAGCTCTGACCCCCCGGCAACTTTATTTATTAACATACAAATAAAATCACATTTCAGTACAAATAAAATATCACCATAAGTTAACCTTCGGTTTTTCTCTTTTCATCAACCCAGGACACCGACCCACGGGATAGCAGCACTTACCTTAAAGGTGACTCTTCCCTTCTCAGTCGAACCTCTCTGGAAATACCTTGACAGACACACTGGGGGGGGGGGGCGGGCGGAGGGGAGTGTCTCCTAGGTGATTCCAAGTCCGATCAATTTGAAAATGAAGTGAAGCCACCCAAATCATTGTACCCTGTATGCATTTATTAAAATATCACATTGAAAAAAAATCACATTGAACTCCATTAGTATAGTAATACTAAATACACATTAAGAAAATAGATTAGATGATCCATATACAACAGAGAATACTTCGGTCTCAATAAATTCCAAAGGAAGAGTGTAACATACATTATATATGTTATCTATAACATTTAGAATAATTTGAATTTTCTAAGCAGTATCACGAGTTTTATTGTTTTGTTTTGTTTATTTTAAGATGTTTTTCATATGTATGAGTGTTCCGTCAGCATGTGTTTTTGTGCAAAGCATGTATACAGGAGCCTGTAGAGGCCCTAAGAAGGTATCAGCACCCCTGGAACTGGAGTCACAGAAGACTACAGATTGCCATGTGAATGCTGGGTACTGAACCCCAATCCTCTGCAAAAATAGTAAGTATCCTTGACGGCTGAGCCATCTCTCTAACTCCAGAGAAGGAACTGTTTTCTTTATTTCAAAGTTTCTTTCTGTTATTTTTAATTATGTGTATGTGTGAGTGTCTCTGTAAGTGTGTGAGTCCCTATTTTTGCACATTACCCAACTTCAAGGAAAATGCTGGTCAGTAAAGATTAAATGATATTAAAAATAGCTGTACAGCACTCGGGAGGCAGAGCCAGGCAGATCTTTGTGAGTTCAAGGCCAGCCTGGTCTACAGAGCAAGATCCAGGAAAGGCGCAAAGCTACACAGAGAAACCCTGTCTCGAAAAACCAAAAAAAAAAAAAAAAAAAAAAAAAAAATAGCTGTAATACATCAAAACTTGAAAATAGTTATTTTACGGTGATTAAAAACAGTAAAACAATGTAAACAGATTCCATGCCCTCACAATAACCCTCATTCTCATGAAAGCTTAAATTACATTTGTCTTAAAGAGTAATTTACAGGAGCTGCAAGATGGCTCATGGAGCGGGTGTGGGGGGAGGGGGTAAAGGTGTTTGTTGCCAAACCTGACTGCCTGATTTCAATCAGGGACACACATGGTGAAAAGAGAGAAAGCTTCCCAAAGTTGTTCTCTGACCCCTTCATGCTCACTGTGTTGCAAGTACACACACACAATAAATAAATAAATACATAAATAAATACATAAATAGGTAGGTAGGTGGATGGACGGACGGACGGACAGACAGACAGACAGACAGACAGACAGATAGATAGATAGATAGATAGATAGATAGATAGATAGATGGATAGATAAATGTAAGAACAAACGTAGAATTTACAAATTCTACTGGTCTGACTTTTTTGTTCTGAGAACTAAAGTAGCTGTAGAAGTAAATGTCGCTGTTGACAACGAATATTGTGTCATGCCATCTCATGCTGAATTCCCATCCCTGGCTGTCCATTACTAGAAATGTAGTCTATCAACATATGGCATCATTTGGGTGTCAGTGCTAAGACAACCCCATGGAATTCTCACAGGGCCTCTGAGCTCTACCATCAGGAGCCGTGCTCTTCCTGGCCCAGGAGTTTTAGCAAGTATTTCATTTCCAACTTTAAAATACAAAGACACAGAGGTTCAAAGCAGCCTGCGCTCATCCTCAGCATTAGCGGAGCGAATGTCATTCCTGGGAGGTGGTTAAGTTCATTGCTTTCAGGGCTACCTTGACATTTACTGCCTCTGACCACCAGCTAAGGAAGACTGTCAAGACTGTCAGCTGATTATATCCACTCTCTTCACTGCCTCCTAAAAAATGACTTCCAAGTGGGCAGACATCATTAAGTACATTTTCTTCTGTACCAAATTGTTTCAGAAACGCCACTTCGTTTATGTTATGTATGATCAGATAGTAAAATCAATAGAATAATAGGAAGGGAGATGAGCAGTTCAGACACCAGCCATTAATTCCAGTTGAAGGACAAGAACAGAACCAGCACTCAGTGACAGCTCATGTGTTAATAACTAAAGTGACGTGAACATACTCAGCAATTAAGTTGCCAAAATGAATGATTCAAAGTACTACCAGGGAGCTGTTTTAATCTACCAAATTATTTGTAATAGTAATTTTGATTTGCGTAAGTGATTCAAACCATTGAAGGCCAAACCACTTAGGAGGTTATTTATTAATTAAACAATTGATTAATGATTGTCAGATGAAAATTGTGATTCAATGTTTTAAAATTCTATCTCATAAAAATGACAGTGTTTCATCTCTGATCCCAAGAAAGCAAGAGTGGTGGTCCTGGAATGTATTGACTAGTCAGGTAGAGGGCAAGCTTCACAATAAAACACCCTGTCAAATTTCATTTGCTTAAATAAACATAAGCAGAAGAAGCTGTTTAATTTCTAATTTCCAACTGAAATAATTTTCTATTATGATGCAAAGCAAGGAAATAGAGAACTGTGTCATAAGCTGATTTACTCTGCTTTCCTCAGTAATCACCAATGTGTCACTGTAATTGTGTAAAAGACTCAGCATCATGCAACAAGGATTGTAGATTTCTTGAACTTCTTACAGTGTGCAAAATGCTTCAACCAGAAGACAGACATTTGCTGTCCATATCCAAGCATCTACAAATAAACATATCAAAATTAGGAATATATTGTAGAAGATAATTAATATGTCACCACATAAAATCAAGTGATTCCTCTTTACCAACAATAAACAACTAAAAGGTGATTATTATAGTCTTACTAACAACAGAATAGAATATTAAATACCTAGAAATGAATTTAAGTAAAAGCATGAAACCTCTTTTCTCTGAGCATTATAAAAAAAAAAAATCACTGAACAACATTAAGAAAATTCCATGATGTGTGTTATTCTTGGATTGAGAGAGTCAAGATTACTAATGTCAGTGCTACCAAATTAACTTGCAAATTTTATGGCAACTTCAATAAATATCACAGCATTTTTAGTGGATAGTGACAAACTGATTTTAAAATATAGGTGGGATTCGGTAGGCACAAAGTAGCTAAGAAAATCTTGAATAACAAAGTTGGGGGACTTATTCAGTGTGCCATCATGGCTTATTTTAAAGTTGAAGTGTTTAAGTAGTGGGTTATAGGTGAAATAATAATAAATAGATTGATAGAACAGAATAGAAAGTTAAAAGATAGAAGCCCAAACTTACAGCTATTTGATACATGGCAAAGATGGTGTTATAAGTATTGGGGACACATGGTATTTGGGTGAATAGTCACCAATTAATTAACAATCCTTGTGATTGTATGCAGCTTGAAATCATGAAAACTTAACTCATGTGACCTTTCTTGACCTACAGACTATATATATGAGGCTCTGAATAAAATTGGCTATGGCATGAAAAAAGGAGAAAAAGAAACTTGTGAAATAACTTTAACCTTGACTAAAACTGAAAAAAATACAAGACTTAAATGTGAAAGAAGAGAAAAAATATCCTCTCATCCATAGAACAGATAAAATGAGAGCTAAGTTATATTTATGGTAAGAATTCAAATTGAGGACTGTTTGCAAGAAAGCAACCCTGGAGTAATAATGGGCAAGCCATGGGTAGAACAAAAGAATCATAAGTGTACTTACCAAAGGACTCATTCCAGAGTATTCAAATAATTCTCAGATTTGCAATAGAAGAACAATCTTACATAAAAATGAACAAGAGACATCAGCTGGATGATCACATATGAATATATCCAAATGTCATTCAGGAAGTAATGTGAGAGCTGTTGATCATGTTGCTGAAGACAAATGGCATAAACTAGGAGTCTTGAGACTGTCTACAAATGTGGAAAGATTCTAATCACAGAGCAATGAAATGTCAATCAATGGCTCAGTGGAAAATTATTACCAGAATACTTTTAAAATATCATTAAAAGTATTGTTTAGGAAGCAATTAAACTAGATCTCATTACTGCTGGAGGAGAACCTTCTAATATATTAGAAGGCTATGCATCATTGTCAAAATATACTTAAATACATATTTCTAATACTCCCTATCAGCCCTAGTATATATGTCCATCAACAATATCAACAAATAATTTTGCACTATCATATAGCAGAATATTACTCAACAATGAAAGTGAGCAATTGCCATAAGTGAACCTCAAAACTAATATCCCAGAGGGTAGGAAAAAAACAACTTAATATTAAGCAAAGCATCCAGACTTGAAAGAAAGCATATTGCCATATTCCATCAACAAAAAGTCCTGCACACAGCTCTAAAGGAGATGTCTCCATCAAACCCTGCCCCTCAGGGAACCCCACAGAAGTGGGAGCAAAAGGAGTGGAGGAGACAAGACGGGGAACAGAGGACATCAGGAAAACAACTCCCTCTAAAACAACTGAGCAAAGCTTATATGAAGTCACAGAGACCAAAGCAGCAATCGCAGGGCCTGCATGTGCCTGCACCAGCTCCTCTGCATACATACTATGGCAGTTTAGTACTTTTATGGGAATTCTGAATGTCCCTGGTTCTTGTGCCTTCTCTTGGAGTGCCTTTATTTTTCTGTTGACTTGGCTTGTCCAACTTTGATAGGATTGTTTTCATTTTATCTTCTGTTACTTTATTTTGTTAGGCTTTGTTATGATCTCCTAGAAGCCTGTTCTTTTCTAATGAGAGACAGAAAAGGAGTAGATCCAGATGGGAGAGGAGGTGGGAAGGAACTGGGGGTAGTAGCCCGAGGGGAAACTAGATTCAGATTATGTTGTATGAGAAGGGAAATCTATGTTTAATTAAAGGGCAAAAATAAATAAATGAGTAAAATTTTTAAAAGACACATACAAGAAAAATAAAAAGATAAAGAAGTTCTAAACCAGCCAGAACATCATCTCTGGTGTTAACAGTAAGGAAAGTGGTGGTTGGTGGAGACAGATGAGGCATAGTAAAGTCCAAACAGTCAAGGGCATCCTTGAAAAAGCAACAGATACTTCCTACCTTCATCTGCTTAATGACTATCTATGAGATTATTTCTGATCACTCAGGGAATTGTAAACCTTTTGATTTTCCTATTTGTCTGATATTGTTTCCAAACTGCATCTAATTTAAAGAAAATTCCACTCTTAAGCTCAAGATAAATATTCAAGGGAGAACATTGAGATGGAAGGTTTCATTAGCCAGTTTCCACAATATTCACTTGTACTCCTTGAATTTAGACTTTCACTGAGTATTCAGGGACAGATGAGACAGAAGGGGATGTGAAGAACAAAGTCTTATGCTCTAGAAGACCCTAAAGAATTGTTCCCCAAACCTACGCTAGCAGAGCTAATCCTTCTACAGTAAGCCCTTTACAAATAATAATAATACAAAGCAGTTTTAGTTCATCCCTGAGAACTTTGAAACATGGAAAGAAAAACAATCTTCAGATAAGAGGAAATCATCAAGACTTTTACACGGCTCCTTTTATGGCCTCCTACAATAAGTAGATGCCCTATGCCCTCAGCTAACTCTATTGGCCAGGCCCCGTGACAGGCTCTTCAGCCATGTTGTTCACCTGCATCCACTCTTCGGCTTGTTTCTGCTTGGTAACTTGGAATTCCAATTCATCTTCATCTCTTTTCTACTTTAGTCAAGAACTCTTCCATAACTTTTAAAAATTAGATTTGTTCATTTTTATTTTGTGTATGCTTTGCCAGCATGTGTACTGTGCATCATATTTGTGGCTGATGCCAGCAGAGGTCAGAAGAGGGCATCAGATTCCCTGGAATTGAAGTTATGGATGACTGTGAAGCACCATGTGGGTTCTAGGAATTAAATGCAGGTCCTCTGTGAAACCAACAAGTGCTCATCTCCAGCTGCTCCTCCGTAACTTTTAAGAGATCTCATCCCCAGTTTCAAATGCTGAAGTCTTCAGATCTTGGTTAACTCATGTCCTATCTCTATGGCAGATGACAGAGCTCGTCTGACACTTTCCCAGTTGTCTCTATCAAGTCTCTTCCTAACTGGAATGCAGATTATACATCTCCTTTCCCTATGACTCTTAGGGCCTGGCTTTTCTGGAACCTCTTTACACTAGACTGGTCTTGGAAGAACATCACAAAAAGAAGGCCATGTGTGTCTTTGTGGTAAGAACAGGCCATCAACAAAGAAGTGTCACTAATGTTCAGCTGGGAAGAAGTGACTTGGATAATAGCATAGTAGACATTTCAGGAATGGGTCCCAGCTCTTCTCTTCTCTCTCAGCTTCCATCTCAGCATTAGGGAAGTTCAGCCATAAGAAATCTTCCTTCCTGAAGTCAAAGTATTGCTATTTGCAGATGATATGATAATATACATAAGTGGCCCCAAAAATTCTACCAGGGAACTCCTACTAGCTGATAAACACCTTCAATGAAGTGACTAGATACAAAATTAACACAAAAAAAATCAGTAGCCCTCCTATATATAAATGATAAATGCGTTGAGAAGGAAATCAGGAAAACAACACCCTTCAAAATAGCCACAAATAATACAAAATACCTTGGTATAACTCTAGCCAAACAAGTAAAGAACCCAGCTACCACCCAGAGCTTTGAGTTGGCACTCCCCAACATCTACCCCATCTATGACTTGCTGGAGCACATGAAGGAACTGGTCCTGCAGAACCATAGCCACAAGATCTCTATGATTCATGGCAACCGCAGGATATCTGAGAGCAGTTTTGGTGAGGGTCTAGTATTGACGGTATACTAGAAGCCAGAGGTCTTGAACCAGACCAACAACACATTATACAATGAACATTTGCAAGTGAAACTGTTTGGACAAAAGGGTATGCTGCATGATACACAGCAGCTCCCAATGCCACCAAGATGAATGAAGAAGTGATAGAGAGGCGGGAAAGATGAAGAATCAAAATTTTTTTCTTATTTGCACTTTTTATTTGTTTTGGTTTTGTTTGTCTTGTTTCGTAATTAATATTCTCATTTGAATTTTTTATTTTTGTCTTATTTTGTTATTTCTTTTTTAGTTTTCCTTTGGGGCAACACTGCAATGGTGAAGGGTGGATATGGAGGGATTGGGAAATGAGTGGCATTGGGGTGCATGGTGTGAAATTGCCAAAGAATCAATAAAAAATTATGTTAATATAAATAAAAAGAATTCAAGTGCAAACATTTTTTTCAGGAGTTTAAGTTCAATTCAAATCACTTACAAACTTCCAGAAGTTTCCTAATAGAGAGTCTTGGTTTGAGAGGTATCCATAAATGTAGACATAAAGTCAATCCTAACACCATTAATTATACAATGAAATATTAAAACACGGTTGCTCTAGTTCATGGCACACATGGAATTGATGGAATGTCAAAATAAATGTTTGGCAAGAATGTTTATTTATAAACTATAAAGTTTTCTTTTATTCCAAAATCGTCTGCTTTTATTTCTCTCAGAACTGGAAAAGGATTAGGAACAGCTTGACTTTGCCACTGAAAACCCTGACGTCTTCTCACTTGTTACTGCTGTCTTGTTTGTGACTGTCAACGCAGCAGTTCCAATCAGAACTACATTCTTAGTTGGCAACAAACACCATTAAAAAGAAAAATGAAACGAAAACAGTCACAGAGCCAAAAACACAATGTTTGATTACATAACACCGAGTCCGGGCTATTCACTGAAGTCCCCAGCTGGTGCTGAGAGGAAAGGAATCTTACTGAGGAAATGTTGCAGAGAAATTAACATAAAAATGAAAACATAGTAACTGTTGGACATCAAACAACATTTTTAGAAGCTTTCATCAAGGTTTGTTGCTCTAGATTGTAGGTCAAGAAGTTTAGATGAGAAATCACTAATCTGTTACTTTCGTTGAATTGATTCATGGAATCCTCAAATTATACATTTTCAACATCAAAAGATGAATACTTCTACCCCATACCAGGAGTTCCAAATAGATGTCAATCAATTTAGCCTGCACAACTGCAGTCAAATACTATTGATCCAGAGCCCACTAGAGATGTAGCTCAGTGGTAAAATGCTTTTCTGGGCTAAGCAAGCCACTGGGTTTAAGATGCAGAACTGGAAAAAATAAAATAAAATAAAAGAACGAGGGAAGAGGAAAGAGAGAGAAATATGTCCAGTTTTATAGCCAGGCATGGTGACTCATGAGGTTAAGGCAGGAAGATGTCCTAACTTGGAGGCTAGCCTGGGCTGTCGAGTGAGTTCTGGGCTGGCTAAGGTTCAGAATGAGTCCCTGTCTCAAAAAGACAAGCAAGCAAAGCAAACAAAAGTAAAGTCCAGGAAATTACTTTGTTAGTAGCATTTTGTACTTACTCTTCGGTAATTTCACACACGAATACAATGTATGTTGATCATGTCCATCCACTATTGATCCCCTCCAACTCTCCCCACCCTCCCAGCCAATGTGTAGCCTTTCCATGTTCATGTCCTTTTTATTTATTTATTTTCAAACTGAATATGCTCACGGCTGTTTAAACGATCGCTGCAGAAGAGAGAGCAGGAGAAAGCATTCAGCGTCCAAGGATGAGGAGGTGTGCTGGGAAACGCTGTCCTCTGGAAACGACATGGCTGTGGCGGGCATGAACTCACGGCAGCTGTGGTTACCTGCTCAATACCTGCAGAAGATCAAACCAGCCAAAATTCTAACAAGACTGAAGGAGGGACTGATCGGCCCCACCTCCAGCTGAGGATCCATTCACAGTTGATCAATGATAAGGAAGAAACAGACCTTTTATTCTTGGGAATATGGATGGCCACTGGTAGGGTGACCATTCCCTCAATGGAAGATCCAGGACATCCTTACTAACGCTTTCTATGTATTGGCTGTCCGTGCATGGGCTTGTGGTAATAATAAGGTAAAAGCAAAAACATTCTGATTCTTCACACCAAGAGTTCTTTTTCTTTCATTGTCTGTAGGTTTCATTATCCTGGTACCTATTTTTTTTTATTTAATTAGATTTGGTGTTTTATTTCGCAAACAAAGTCATAGATTTCACAAAGGCATTTTCAAAAGACCTTAGTCCTGATTGGTCCTTAGTTTTGAGTGGTCCTTAGTCCTGATTGGTCCTTAGTTCTGATTGGTCCTTAGTTCTGATTGGTCCTTAGTTCTGATTGGCCCTTAGTTATGATTGCTTGCTCCCCTTTGTACTTGAGTGTCCCATGTGTTTTATTACTCTGCCACATGCCACCTTTAAAGTCTCATTTTCTTCCTCTCATGGGTCCTGTTCTAGTTTTCTGGCCTCTAGCCCTGCTCACCTCTACATAAATACACACATAGAAATTGGAAGCAAGAGCTGATTTGAGAGTGAGCATAGTGAGCATACAATATCTGTCTTTCTGAGCCTAGGTTGCCTCCTTAATACAGCATTTTCCAGTTCCCTTCTATTATTTAGCTTTGCTCTTTTTTTTTCAGTTGTCTTTGAAGAGTTCTTGCTGTCAAAATTTTAACACATGTGCCCAATGAGATAATTGCATTCTTTTCTGTAAAAAACAAACTAATACATTTACTTCGCTCTGATAGCATAAATTACATATTTATAATTATGCTTTCTCTGAAAGGAATCTTAGAAAGGAGACCTGGGTATAGTGGGGCTATGGTGTTTTTTGATTCTTTAACATGCAGAAGTATGTTACATATACCTTTAGCTTAGTATTACTCTAATCAATACAAACCTCTACTGTCCCATACAACGATAATCCTTAACCAGGCAGACTTAGCAGATATAGTGAGGAAGAACTATGACCATTAAGGAATAGCAATGTGGGTCTAGAGGGACGGTTCAGTAGTTAATAATACTTGTTGCTTTTAATGGGAGACTTGAATTCAGTTCTTAGTATCCACATGGTGGTTTTAAATCATCTGTAACTCCAGTTTCAGGGTATGTGATGCCTTCTTCTGACCTCCACCAGCACCAGGCATGTACATGAACATAGTAAAAGAAATACATTCAGGCAAAATATCCATACACATAAAGAAAGAAAAAGGAAATGGCAGTCCAGTGAGGCCTCCATGGAGAAACAGTGTTGGTGCTCAGGAGGAAATGCTAACTTGGGCCATAGTCCTTGAGCCAAGGTAAGAGATTTCCTTGTCTCTCGGCATCTAAACTACTTTAAACCTGGGTTTCTGAATCTATGTTACAGAAATTCTTGATGCAGTTCCAATGGAGGTTAGATGTTGCCCTAACCACAGGAAATCAGGCAGGACAGGATTCGGACAAAGGGCTGTCCTAGTAAGGTGTCATGACTCTTCTGGACCTTTCTAATAAACCATTCTCTATATGACTCCTTTTCATTAGCCAAGCATGAGAAATTTACATTGTCCTATTCCAGTGTTCTATTCCAGACCTCATGATGCTGTAGACAATGAAGGCAGACCAGGATTCCATCACCAGATAGAGTAATACAGAGTACCATGCCCACAGCTCCTACATAGGGAGCACAGGGCAGTGATGCCCTACAGGAGACATCCATGTTCACACACTCACAAGCAGCCAAGCCAGCATCCCCCAGAGTGATGAGAAGGGTGGAGAACCTGGGAAGACTGTTTGCAGCCACACACGAAGCAGGACTCCAGTGACCTCTTGGAATAGCTGAGGGTCACTCTGAGAGGAGGTAATTTTCCAAAATTGAACCACTAGAGCCTCGTATCATCATAACTGGATATTAAAAGCAACCATAGGTTTATGTTTTTGTGACAGGCTGGTGAGGTCTGAGGCTTTAGGGTTATAGTAAATTTAAATATGAGACCCAAATGATGGCTCATATTTAAACTTCTACAGCCTGGATTTTTATCTTTTGCTAGATTTTTTAACAATTCTTACTTCAGTTCATTTTTCTTTTTACTCATTTCTGGTGGAATACCTTATTGTACATATTCCTCTTATAAAATGCTCGTGTAGACAAAGGCAAAAATGAAGCAGGAAATTGTTTTTTAAAAATAACAATAATAAATAAGCCCCTGAAATAGCATCCTTCTAGATTTTCATTTTAAATGCATTAGCTTCTTAGCTGGCGGTGTGACCTAAGGAAATTCATTTTATATTACCGTGGTTTCGTTTTCTTCTCTGAAACATGAGGGAGTTGAACTGGATCCTCTTGGAGGTCTCTTGTACCACTAGGATTCAACCATAAAATTTATGTTGGTGTTACTTTGTATAATATCCTGCAGAATTTCATTGCTGGAAACTCCATACTGAAAGATATCGATTGAAAATCTCAAGGGAGGCTTTGCTATTCTTTTTAAATGGCTAAATATGAACAGTATAAATATTTCCTAGGGAAAATCTTGAAGAGATGGAAATTTCTGACCATAGGAATGAGAAGGACAGAAAAGACTTTACACCATTTTCCACTTGGTTTGTGGGTCATGGGGCATTCACAAGAATTTAATAAGCAGAATAAATAACATGTATCTGTGAGAAAAGGTAAAGGTAAACAAAAGAACAGCATTCTGCTACTGAATGGGAAGCAAATCATCTCATTTTAAATCTTCCTTCTATATCTTCCCATACGAAATAGCCACCTGAAGTAATGCAGTTAGTTTAGTTGAAAAACGGAGTAATTTCTGCTGCATTATTGAGACTTAATGGGATTTTTTTTTTTTTTTGGCTTTTTCGAGACAGGGTTTCTCTGTGTAGCTTTGCGCCTTTCCTGGAACTCACTTGGTAGCCCAGGCTGGCCTCGAACTCACAGAGGTTCGCCTGGCTCTGCCTCTGGAGTGCTGGGATTAAAGGCGTGCGCCACCACCGCCCGGCGGATGTTTTACTGAGGCGCCTATATAATTATTTCCAGTCACCTCTTTGTATTTGGACATTGTTCTGTCACTCATTTAGTAACAAACATGTATCAACTACACAGAATGGGGCTGGAAATCAAGACAGGGAAACACTTATGGACACGCTTCCTCCCTTCGATCTAAAAATGGCAATCTTCTTCAGTGATCCTCCCTGTTCAAGATGATGCTATACACTGTCTTAATAAAGAGGTAATCAGGCTTATTAGGCTGCCCAATTAAGTATAAAAATTTGGAACTATAGCTGCTGTGGTGAATATTGATGCAATCATTACTTTTTTAGACAAGGGAGTGTTCCAGCCGAGTCGCTTCCTGCACTCCTTACCTATTAAGCAGAACCTCCCAGTGAAAGTCTAAGGATGCTTTCTGTCTCTCCCAATTAGGGATGTAGGCCGTGTACAGATTGATCACCAATGTGAAACCAAGAGTTTCTGGTCCTTTTGGATGAGGGTTAAGTGGTTGTACGGAAAACCAGTTAGCCACAAAAGAAAGTAAATGAGTGTGGAAGAATCACCAAATTAAAGCCACAGTTACTTCCAGTGAAAATTTATTCTTGTTTCTATTTTGATTTCTTTGGTACTGGCCCTTTACCACTCCTTTCATATAAATTCAGATGCCCACATTGCTTTTTCTCCTTGAGTCTTCAATGAAATCATAAGGCTAGGAAGATTATGTATCCAGATAATCTTTATGTGATTTACCTAATAAGCCGAAATTACTGTTTTCTAAAAGGACCTCTTACTATCAATCATATGCCTAATTGCACTTTTTTTATAATTCATATAAAACAGTCAGAAGTGTAGATAAATGAGTGGTCATAAGGACAAGTCCTCTCAACAAGAAAGTAACAGGGGAGGAATGAGACAGGATTCATCAGTCTCTCACAAATAACTATCAGGCTGGGTGTGATGGTACACACCAGTAATCCCAGACTATATAAGAGGACACTGCCTACTCTTTACTCTAGCTGTATTATTATTATTATTATTATTAGTAGTAGTAGTAGTAGTAGTAGTAGTAGTAGTATTTTGAGAGAGGGTGTCTTAGTTAGGCTTTCTATAGCTGTGAAGAGACACCATGGCCATGGCAACTCTTATAAAGGAAAACATTTCATTGGGCCTGGTACACAGTTTCAGAGGTTTGGTCCACTATTGTCATGGTGGGAAACATGGCAGTGCGTAGGCAGACATGGTGCTGGAGAAGGAACTGAGAGTTCTACATCCAGATCAGCAGGCAGCAGGAAGTGAACTGGCTTGAGCTTCTGAGACCTCAAAGCCCACCCACTACTGATATACTTAACCCAACAAAGCCACGCCTACCCCAACAAGGCCACACCTCCTAATAGTGCCATTCCCTATGGACCAAGTATTCAAACACGTAAGTCTATGGGGACCATTCTTATTCAAACTACCATACATGGTTTCTCTGTGTAACAGCCTTGGCTGTCATGGAACTCTCTTAGCAGACCAGGCTGGCCTCAGACTCACAGAGATCCACCTGCCTCTGCCTCCCAAGTGCTGGGATTAAAGGCATGTACCACCCTTCTATTACTACAATAAAAATTTCTTGACAAGAAGTAACTTATGGGAGGAAGAGTATTCCTGCTCAAAATTCTAGGTTACATGCCATCACTGTGAAGAAGTCAAGACAGGGAGGAACATCAAGCACATCACATCTACACTCAAGAGCAGAGGGGATAAATATATGAATTATTACTCATACTAAGCGCCAGAGGGGATAAATATATGAATCATTACCCATACTCAGCAACAGAGAGGATAAATATATTAATTTTTACTCATGCTCATCACCATCCCTCTTCTTACACTATCAAGGATCCCTGCTTAAACAATGGTGCCACATGTAGTGGGATGTGTCTTCTTACATCAATAAATGGAATCAAGATAGTACCCTACAAGCATGCCCAGAGGCCAACCTAATATAGACAATCCCTTAGTGAGTCTCTCTTCCCAGGTGAGTCTAGGTTTTGTCAAGTTGACAATTAAAATCAACTATCACACTGCATAAATAAACACTTTTACTGACATAATATATAGACCTTACTACAGGAAACAAATCATTCAATACATGACGTGAAAGTAGAAAGGCACAGTATTGGTGGGGGAAGGAGCAGTCAAATGGTCTAAGCACATATAAGTGAGGGCAGAAGAAAGGCAAATGATGATAAGATATAATATCTCTGTATATGGAAATGTTACAATGACACTCATGGGTTCATACACCAACTTCAAAATTCTTAAAGAAGTAAATCACTCGTGTGTACTTTTCGTTTTAGAAATATGTTTCTGACAACTTTAAAAATTATCTAAGCACACCTTCACTCTCTCCTTTTACTGATTTCTCCCTGTAAAATGTCAATGCAGTGCCCCATGACTTGGTGCTCTCTGGATTACCTTTGGCTGCTGGCCCTTTTCCCACTTTCCTCCGGACCCTACATACAACACATAAGTACTTGTGATTTATATGCCTTCTTGATTTAGTTTCTTTTATAATTCACTTTTCCGTCTTCCTAACCCTTACAACTGCCAGTGCATCTCAATCTTGAATAGCTTAAAGTCAGTAGGAAGATTGGCCTGGAATGTATAGAGGCAAAAATCTGGGAGAGGTCAAATCAGTTCAAGCAATGATAGCATATTATTATCACTATTGGGTGCTCATCATCTTGCTGATTCTTCTAAGTGTGCTATGTGTAAACCATCATTTATGGTTCCTGTCTTTCCTCTTAATTCATTGACATTCTTTTCCCACTTAAAGACTGGGAAACTAAAGTCCCCAGAAATTAAACCGTTTACAGCTAGAAAGTGTCTGAGTCAGATTCTTATTCTAGACAATAGAGTTCTGGATCCTGAGCCTGAAATTCTGTGTTGCAGGAACACCCTTAAAAATATGGTATTTCTCCACATCTTCTATGATTCTTGCCAGATGGCACAAGGGAAGAATACCAAGGAAAAGAGAATAATAGAAGGAGGTGCCACATTCTAAGGGTAAGCAAAGATTTAGAAGCATCCAGATAGGAACAGGAAGACACAAAGCATTTTGTATTTTTAACTTACTTTTCTAAGGTAGAGCAAGAGAAAAAGACTTTTCAACGGGTAAAAGAAGAATCTTTTCAACGAGGGGCACCATTGGATACCCACATATATAAGAATAAAGTGACATTATTTCCACAAAAATCAACTCAAAATGGAATTAACATCTCAGTCGAATAGCTAACACCATAAACCTATTAGAAGAAAACACAGGGGAAAATCTCTATACCCTCTAATTTGATAACATGATACCAAAACATACATTACCATAAACCTGATATCTCATTTTAAAAGACAGGAGGCAGGAGAGGATATCTGTGAGACTGTGCAGTTACTCAAAAAGACAGGGAGTGGTTTCACCAGATCAAAGGGCCGCATTCACTTTGTGCACCCTATATTGACTTCTTAAACATTCTTCAGCAGATGAGCATTGCTAGGCATTGAATGTGTCTCCCCGTAAAGACAGAATGAAGCCATAAGCTATAGCACTTCAGCATGTGGTCCTACTTGGAAGCAGGCTTGTTGCAGACGTAATTGGTTCAGATAAGATCACTCTTCCGTGCAGCAAAGACTCACAAGGATGACATCCTGTAAGGTTGGGGGAAAGACTGCGATGGCATAGCTGTAACTGTGGATCACCTGGGGTTGACAGCAACCATCAAGTTAAAAAGAGACAAAAAAAAAAATTCCACCCAGAGTCTCAGAAGGACACTGACCCTACTGATGCCTTTGTTGTGAACTTCTGGTCTCCACCACCCTAGGAACATACATTTCTGGTGTTTCAAGGACCTAGATGATAATACTGCGATCCAGATGTCTCAGAGATTGATGCTGGGATCATGAGGACCAGATGTGTTGTAGAGATAACATTTTGTGACTCTAAGGGACCACAGAGTTTTAAAACTCACTTTTGTCATTATTTTTAATTATGAACAATTAGGGTACCATCATCATTAGCTTCCAAACTTAAGCGCTTAATAATAAAAAAGAGTAATACAACCATAGTTCCTTTCTATTTGTCATAGAATATAATCTGAAGTTTAGCAAGTCCTTACCTTATGCTTCACACCATTGTAAGCAGTTTTTCACTTTTATTTATGTATGACAAAGTATTTCATATGAGTTGAGTTCTGCTACTTTTTCACATTCAGAGACAAAAACAGCTTTAATATTCTAATGACCATCTTTTCTCTCTACAAAGTTGCCCTGATGAAACTGACTACTTTGTATGCTGAGCAAAGTCATTTTTGCTCTGTAACTCTTGAATAATGAAAGTTTTGTCCACTTGCACAACTTTTCATTGCATTTAGAATTTCTTAAAGTTTCATTTCAATGAGAAAGATAATTGACAATCTTTGTTCTCTTCGAATCTGGTTATAGCAAAATTAGATCTACAATAAAAAGAACAATACATATCTGTCCTCTGCTGTGTT
Source organism: Peromyscus attwateri (assembly GCA_902168425.1). Classification (NCBI taxonomy): domain Eukaryota; kingdom Metazoa; phylum Chordata; class Mammalia; order Rodentia; family Cricetidae; genus Peromyscus; species Peromyscus attwateri. Next base: position 37,351 of record CABHPP010149765.1, read on the forward strand.
CAGGTGATGAAATAATTATGGTGTATAATGAATTATAATAATTCAAATATTACTCCCTACTTTGCTTGTGGAAGAACTTTTTAGAACCATGATGTTCCAACCAAATGTCTTCATTAGGTGGAATGATTATAGGCAATAAAATAACAACCTACTGTATGGTGCACACCATTAATCCCAGAACTCGGGAGGCAGAGGCAGGTGGATCTCTGTGAGTTCGAGGCCAGCCTGGTCTACAGAGTGAGTTCCAGGACAGCCAGGACTGTTTCACAGAGAAATCTTGTCTTGAAAAAAAAAAAAAGAAGTATAACTTATAAAGTTATAAGTTTTTAATATTCATTCAATTAAATACTGTAACTACTTTGAGGAATATGTCATTTACTTTTTTTGTCTTTTCTTTTCATGGATTTGTGTTTGGTGTTAGTGAAGATGTGTATGCTTGTTCACAGATGTGAGAGAGGCAAATATGGTGTCAGGAATCTCCCTCCATGTTTCTTCCACCTTATTCACTGAGGAAGTCTCTCAATCAAACACAGAGCTTACAGGTTTGGCTAGTCTCCTTAGCCAATTTGTTCCAGGGATTCCGTCTCTGCCTTCAGAAGCTGAAATTACAGGTGGACCAACACATCCACCAAGAACTTCTATGAGTTCTGGGCATCTGAACTCCAGTCCTCTTATTCGCCTGACAGATGTTTTAACTAGTAAACCAGCCCACTAGTCAATATTTCATTATTATTGCTTGTAATTATTTGATGCTTTTATCTTACGTTCCACTTATTTTTCTGTATTTTCTTTGTTCATAACTATTTCAAAACAAGTGAAAATGCTACTGAATGATGGAAGCACTCAGGACCTTATGATGTCAGTATATCAGGACTGCGCATGGAAAATCAGAGTCCCTCTATATTCCTCCAGACATACCGTTTTCGAAGAGGTGGTTTTATTGCTGAATAAACATTAATCTCAGACAGTGAGCCCCGTTTCTCCACCTCCACATTTTTCAAATTCATAGTCCTTATGCGGAAAGCAAACACATCCATTTGAGTTTGCTTCATTTATGCATACCTTCATTTCAGCATATAAAGATTTCCCATTGTTTGGCAAGCCCTGAAGCTTTGCAGTAGATTTTTGCCATTATTATTCATTATAATCAATTTGAGTACTTCACTAAAATCTGCAAGGAGGTCTTTCCAATTTAATTACTTAATAAGAAACAAAAGGTAGAAGCAAAGTTCCTAGTCTTTATATTTTACATTTATTGGACATGCATAATTCTTATTTTGTCATAGTAAAAGATAATCATTTGTAATATAAAATACTTTATAATAGCATAATTAAATATATAAGATACATATATATATATATATATATATATATACACAAGCATATATGTGTACTTCTGAAATACATAACCTGAGACAAAATGATCTTGGGGAAAAGATTATTCTATAAAAACTAAGAGATGAAAAATATTCTTAGATGGGAAAGTTCTCTAGTGATACAAAGATGTTCTACATAGCTGGGCAGTGGTGGCGCATGCCTTTAATCCCAGCACCTGGGAGGCAGAGGCAGGCGGATTTCTGTGAGTTCGAGGCCAGCCTGGTCTACAGAGTGAGTTCCAGGACAGCCAGGACTGTTTCACAAAGAAACCCTGTCTCAAAAAACCAAAAAAAAAAAAAAGAAAAAAGATGTTCTACAGAAATGTGGAAGAGGATAGTGAGAAGAGCTAGTATAAACCAAACTTGTTTATTTCAGTTTTGAAAACTGTGTTATTCCTTACATATCACTATAAAGTCTGTCACATTTCGCAGGCAACTGATCTTTTAGAAGAAGCTATGTCAAAACACATAAAGCCTCATGACCACATCTCTTCAACTTTATGCCCATATCCAACCTTTCTGTTCTCACCAAACTCCACCCTGCTAGTGAAGGGAGACTCCAAACATACTTTTCTTCTGCGCTGTGCAATGAAAATGACTGGAAATGAAGTTTCACATAGACACAGACTTTGTCACATGATGAGTTAGCAAATACTAATGATTATGCAACAACTGTATCAAAATCATAAAGATATAGGGCTTGCTACTAGGCGATCACCCTCTTTCAGCCATCTACATGTAGAAGAACATCTATTTGTTAGCCAAAACTCAGAAGCACACATTAATCACCCCAGAGTTTCTGTGTGTCAGGCATCTGGGCAGAGCCTGGCTGTATCCTCTCCCTCCAGGCCTCTCCTAAGGCTGTTATTAAGGTATCATCGCTGGTTTAATGTTCTAACTAAAGGCTCAGTAGTGAAGGATTCTTTCCTAATATCCCTCAAGGATTTTCAGCTTTAGGCAAACTTCCATTTCCACAGCCTGTTGGTCAGCGTCCATCTCAGCTCTTAGCCATGGAAGCCTCCCCCACATGGCTGTTGTTTTTTTTAATGAAATTGCGTAAGTTAAGAAGACAGCAAAGTCTACTAGTAAAGCTGGGCATGGTGGTACACACCTGGGCTACATTGATTTATTCTATCTAAAAACAAACAAAAAATACCACCCTGATGGTCTAGAAAGATGACTAAGTGGTTAAAAGTTCTCTTGTGTAGAACTTGGGTATGCTTCCCAGCATCCACATGGTGGCTCAAAACTGTATAACTCAATTTCTAGGGATCCAATGTTCTCTTCTGGCCGCTGTGGGCACCAGGCACATATATGGTGCACAGAGATACATAAAGACAAACAGAAAACTAAAATAAAATAATTTTTAATTAGAAAAAAAATCTTGAAATGGGACCACTGTGGTGAGGGGGTAGAGATGAGATTTGAACCAAGTACTATGATATATATGTGTGTACATGTCATAATTTAACCCATTAGTTTGTTCTCTCTCTCTCTCTCTCTCTCTCTCTCTCTCTCTCTCTCTCTCTCTCTCTGTGTGTGTGTGTGTGTGTGTGTGTGTGTGTGTGTGTGTGTGTGTGTGTGTACATGAGCGAAGGTGTCTGGTGTCTGAAGGGGCAAGAATAAGGCACCAGAAAGAGGACATCAGATCTCCTAGAGCTGCAGTTACAGGCAGTTGTGCGCAGTGCCACATGGGTACTGAGAACTGAACTCAGATCCTCTACCAGAGCAGTATGTGCTCTTAACCTCTGTGCTATCTCTCCAGCCCCCAAGAAATGATTTTTAAGGGGAAAAATCTCTTCTATCAAGTTGAAATCGAAGATGTTTATATAGTCTAATTACACAAGTATCACATCTATTTGCCTATATTTTGTTGGTGAGTGTAACGAGTCTTTCTCTGCCCCACCAGCCAGTTCCCAAATAATGACATGGAGACTTATTATTAATTATAAAAGCTTGGCCTTAGCTTAGGCTTGTTCCACTAGTTCTTGTTAACTTGCTTTCATTAATCTACATTTTACCACATGGCATTTTACCTTTCTTTCATTCTGACTTCCTCCATGTTTCATTGGTATCTCCTCTGCACCTTGGTTATCTCTTCCTACTGCCTCTCTCTGCCCAGAAGTTTCACCTATTCCTCCTGCCTAGTTATTGGCCATTCAGCTCTTTATTAAACTGATCACAGTAATATATCTTCACACAGTGTACAAATATCCCACAACAGGTGAGAATCAAATTCTTACCTTCAATCCACTTTCAAGAGGAGGATAAATTACAAAGGAAGGAACAGCAGGGATTAGGAATCATGAAGCCAGGAGAGAAGTCTATCACAAGCCACAAGATGACCTACTTCCCACACTAATTTTTTCCCACCAATAATCTATGTTTTCTAATATGGCTATGATGAAGCCACTTTGCTATACTAAAAACTTGTGTTTCCTGAGGCATTGTTTTTATACAAATACATTACCAATGCTGGCAATGTTAGATCATTAGTTTGTTCCTTCGTGTCAAGCTATAAGTCAAAGAAAAGATAAGTTTTGTTGCCGGGCGTTGGTGGCGCACGCCTTTAATCCCAGCACTCGGGAGGCAGAGCCAGGCGGATCTCTGTGAGTTCGAGGCCAGCCTGGGCTACCAAGTGAGCTCCAGGAAAGGCGCAAAGCTACACAGAGAAACCCTGTCTCGAAAAAACCAAAAAAAAAAAAAGATAAGTTTTGTTGAGATGCTGTTGCAGATGAAACCATAGACTGCGAGACGGTGTCCAGGAGAACTGGCTTGGAGATGCTCCATGAAAGGAAATGGTGAGAGGAGAGGAGGGAGGGGTGGGGATAAGAGAGGAGGGTTGGGGAGGAGAGGGGAGGGGAGGGGAGAGGAGAAAGGAGAGGACCTTCTTACATCACAGTTGACTGTCCATTATCCCCAGGACATAGTTAATATGGTTAACAAAAATGCTACTTCTAGAGATAGTTACTGGCCCTAAATATTTCTGAAGTTAGGCTAGCCTTACCCTCTACAGTTATTGCTAGTAACTTCATGAATAGAATATAAAATTGTGGAAACTCTTGTGTATGATTTCACATGTGTCTAGTAGACAACAGCCCTCTGTTGGAGCTTTAACAAAACAAACTTTATGATACTGTGAGGCTCTTTCCTTCAGGTTGACACATTTTCTCCCAGTGAAAATAAGGAAGACTGTGGAAAGTTCCAAAAACTCAAAAGACCTACAAGACTCAGTGGTTCCCCTCCTGGAGAATATAAAAAGGAGAAAGCAACTTCTGGAGGAGGAGACTCTTCAGCAGAGTTGCCTGCAAGGTGTTGGGGAAGCTCTCAAGATGTAGCTCCATGAATCATTAATCATTCTGGGGTGGGCATTTCAGAGATGCAGCCGCCATTTCTAGTAAGTAACCCTTGACTGACATTCCTGTCAGTAGCCTCAGTCAGCTCATTGGTTCACTAATCTAGACCTGAGTGAGACATCTTGGCCTGCTGTCAGTGTTCTGTCTGGAGTGAATGAACATTTGTCCACATCTTCCCGAGAAAATCACACAGCATCCTATTATTAGTTCACTTCAGAATCAAAAGTTAAAATGTTTAAAATAGTTCTGATTATAGTGAATATCCAGCTGTTATCCATCAGTAATCTTGGACCCAATATTGGGCATTTGTCTTGTCTGCTCACCGTAAGTAGACAATAATACCCTACTGCTGTAGTCACCACTGAGTTTGGTTACAGAACATAGAAAAATCAGGCTAGAAATGATCAGGAAACTTGATCCCTGCTGGTGAGCTTTCAAAGTGCTAAAAGATGCTATATTCAGGCCACCAGGGGAGAAAAGCCATTAACAGTCTAAGTTGGTGTTGAGCCATGCATGCTACATCACAAACCTGTCAGGTAAGATGTCCCCATTGTCATAAAAGAGACATGGCTATTGTGGGAACGTGGAAATAACCTATGTTTTCTTACTAGATTTGAGACCATCTCTACAGGAGGGAATTCATGCCTGGTACTCTGCTGTAAAAGTGGTCAAAACCCCATGGCTGGAGAAGGCATAGGCTCTAAGGGGGCAACTTATTACTGTCATTTTGTCAAATGGGCATGGCTCCAAACTGCCTTCTTAATTTCTGTGCTTATACCCATAGATTTGGGCTGCTCTCAGCCTTGATCAGCAAAGCTTCTTTTTGCAGTAGGTCATGGTTAATGCAGGACTCATAACAGGTCAGAGTGCTGAGCACAAGTGACTTTTGAGTGTTGAGCCCTAAATGGGGTGTGTATATAAAGCCACTGTTCCAAGGCTCAGAGAGCATCATGGAAGAGGGCTAGAAAGAGGAGAATACTTGGAGAAAACTATGAAATGCTGTCTTCTGTCACAACATGACCATTGTACTCAGGAATTCACAACAGCCATGTTCACCTACACAAGCCCTGCCCAAGATCAAGTCAACCAAAATTCATTAGTTCCCACCTCTAGCTAAGGAGCTATTGGCAATTGATGGCTTTGGGAAGAAAGAGATTTGTTTTCCTTTGGGGTATGGTCTCTGGTAGGTTGCCCATGTGCCAGGCAACACCCCCATACCCATGCACATGTGGACAACATTAACTAAGCACATTAAAAATACAGAAGACATTAAGGTAGAAAGGAATGTGTTAGGGAGATCCAGGAGAGTAGGAGAAAGAAGTTAAGAGTAGACATGATCAAGACACATGTATAACATTGTCAAAAATGAAGATAACTATTGTTTACACACACACACACACACACACACATATGTAATATATATATATACACATATATATGGTACTTGGGGATAAATGTAAGCCCAGGACTATACTGGTAAAGTACATTGTCATCCCTCCAAGTATATCTGTTCAAGTTCCATTTCCAGTTCTGATGATACCATAAAGTAGTACATTCACCTTTAGTTTTCTGTACTATGAAGTGACCACTGTAGAAGAAAAGGGTGGCTCTATTTTTCTCTTTTTGAAAATAATGTTTATTTTTTTAATTTAGTCAACATACATAATTCACTGGAAAACATCTACACAGTAAATGTAAAACCCCTTGCAAGACCATCTCTACAGAACCGATATTCCAAGGACAGTAACTAGACATAAACTAGTCCTATATCGTTTCAATTGGAAGAGGTCCAATAAGCTGGGGTTGTGCCCCTCCACCACACAGCTTCATATTAAGCTCCACAAAGAAGAAGATGGAGAAACCCTTGTACTGTTTTCTCTAAAAAAAAAAAAAAAATCGTTTTATGAGACCAACCACAACACATAGAAAGCTATACTAATTAGAATAGAATAATAGCAAGGGGGGATATCAGTGTAAACTTTTCTTACTTTATTCCTGAATCCTTCTGAATCCTTACAAATAAAAGGGCCAGCAGTATCTGCATTGTCAGTGAGAGGGTTAGTTAACACATAACAGAATAAGGACTTATGCAAAGCCAGGATGGTCTACAGAGTGAGCTCCAGGGCAGGCTCCAAAGCCATACAGAGAACCCCTGTCTCAAAAAAACCAAAAAAAAAGAAAGAAAGAAAGAAAGAAAGAAAGAAAGAAAGAAAGAAAGAAAGAAAGAAAGAAAGAAAGAAAGAAAGAAAACTGTCAACTAGATTCTAAATTACACATTTGTGAACTTAAAACATTTAATAAGGAAATATTGCCCCTCCAATACATAAGACAGCTATCATAAATGCACAAAATATATTCTCTGACAGGTCTACTTTTGGGGAGAAACTCTTAAGTTGCAATGTGGTTGGCTTACAGCTTCATTCTTGAAGAGGCCAACATTATGTCCCAGTAAGATATGGTCAGAATTAGCCCCAACTGCTAAGCATGTGGATCGAGCCATAACCATGTTGACTGTAGACTGAGTACACATTTGCTATCAACTCTAGAACCCAGTTACTTGACAAATCATCAAACAGAAACATGTATTCTAAGAAGCAAGAGATCTTACCCATTCTTGTATTAGCATATTGCAACTTGCCACTCGAGCGACCATATTCACATCAATAGGGTCTGTAGGGTCGCTCTACCTTCATCTTGAATGTCAAATGCAGTTGCTGAGGTAGAAAAGCCACATCTTATAACTGTTTCTTACCAAGAGAGTAAGTTAAACCAAAGTATTTTCCAGAATTTACTATGAAATGCCATGACAACTTCCATGTAACCTCTTTCTCACTGCATCCAGTGAACCAGTAGTTCTAGCTGTGATTACTACTTGGGGTATGTGGCTACAGGTTAACATCCCTATACAAAGTGGCCAGAAACACTTAACAGGCCTCCTAAAGTATACCAACTGCTGTGCTCTGAAAACTCAAACCTTTTCTGAAATTTTGACTTGTTTGTTACCAAGAGGTGGATAAGAGACTGGATAAATTTCTAGTGATAACCTATTTCAGAAATGCCATGGTCCCGTCTTTAAAGATGAAGTTTCTTCACCAGACAGTGGAGGGGGCACTTTCCTGCAGATCCAATAGTCAGCTAGTGGGGGACAAAAGAAGTGACCCCCACCAGAAATTTTGCTGTGATTTACTTGGCTCTGGTCTTTTTCTCTTACCCAAAGTCTACATGCTAGGCCATTTCTCTGACTGGCTGGATGCCTATGCTGCCACCCAATAAAGAGATATCATGGCCACACAAAGGGAAAAATGCTCTTCCAAAGAACAACCATACTGCTTTGCACTTCAACCCCCATTACACACCTATATTTTTACACCCAAGTTTCTAGTTCAAAAACGAGCATCTAATGCAAAAACATTCCTTCACTAGACCATAATCTTCACCCCATAGGGGTCCTCATTACTGTTACATACAAGTCACTTAAAAATGTTGCAGTATCCATTAACAGTGACACACAGGCCTTGATAGCAAAGGACACAATTCCCAAAACTTGGAAGGTCTATGAGTAACCAAATTGTATTTTCTAAAATTAAGGCTATATTTTGTCCAGGTCATTGGAGACATGATTCAAGAATTCAACAAGACCAAGTTATAATCATTCATGGCATACAAAAGGAAAGCATTGCCTTATTGATTTGGCATTTCCTCAATCAGGAATTAATGTATCATTCCATATGACTGCCATGATTCTCAGAGGCTAGAGAGTAAAGCAAAGGTTTTGATGTATTGTAGAATATTATTTTAAGGTGTGTTACTTTTGTTTATGTTGCATTTGTTTAACTCTGTGAAGCTATGATACCATGCCTGTCTAAGACACTTGATGGTGTAATAAAGAACTGAACAGCCAATAGCAAAGAAGAGAAAAGATGGATGGGGCTGGCAGGCAGAGAGGATATATAGAGGGAGAAAACTGGGAGGAGAAATCAAGGAATGACAAAGAAGTAGCCAGAGATAGAGGAGGACTCCAGGGGCCAGCCACCCAGCTAAACAGCAAGCCACAGAGTAGGAAACAAAGGAAGGCATACAGGAATAGAAAAAGAAAAGCCCAGAGGCAAAAGATAGATGGGATAATTTAAGGAAAGCTGACAAGAAAGTAAGCCAAGATAAGGCTGGTATTCATAATCAAGAATAAGCCTCCATGTATGATTTATTTGGGAGCTGGGTGGCAGGCCCCCCAAAAGAGAAAAAAACAAACAACATTGATGTCCTGGAAGCTGAGAGTAGCACAAAACAGTGCGACAGTGATTTATTCTGGTCACATGGGTCAGATCAGCTTAAGAACAATTAGTACTGAAAACCCCGACGAAGTAAGTTCTTTTTTATAATCCATTTTTCAATAAACACACAAAATAATTGGGTTTGAAGTAAGCTTTGAGATAACTATTTTCTCACATATACACAGTCAATCATAGTAAGTACTATTTTTCAAATCAATACTCCCAGGGAAAAAAGGTTAGCTTTACATTTCTATTCTTAAAATAAATATATATCAGATATTTAAAAATACTTCTCATCCAGCCTTACTCAAGTTTGGATTAGATACTCATTTGCCCAGGATACCTACAGAAATGATAGCTATTATACTTCTATTTTACATTAAAAGTTTACATGAGGCAATATGACCCAATCCTCAATCCTACAAATCAATCATCCATATTGTGGCTGAGGTTAATAACAGTTTTTCTAAATCCATGTTCTCATTTTCTCACTGTGCAAGAGCTAAATCTCACTTCCAGTTTCCCTTGCTATTATGCATTCTGGTCAATGAAATCTGAGTTCAAGTGACAAGTTGCTCTTTGTAGCTCTGTGTGCTACAAATATTTACTTATTTATTCTTGAGTCCTCTTATTCATACTCTTTCTTCTTTTTCCTGTCCCACTGCAAAATCCATGTGTTGAAGATGACAGTCTCCTCTAAGCTAGACCCTAGACAATTATATAGACGAAAATGTCTCTCTCATGCATGACTGTTTAAGGGCAGTAAGTAAATTGTTATTGTTATTATGTGAGGATTGTTCTACAAAAACTAACATCAACATTACAAATGTATGCACA
>CABHPP010149766.1:763-34640 GCA_902168425.1 Peromyscus attwateri
AGGGATGTAAATCCACATAGACTTCATGACCATAGGGATGTAAGTCCACACAGACTTCATAGGAAGCTGGGGAAAGGAGTGAGGCTTGCTTAGGTTGTGTTATCTGGGACTAGATTGAACCAGTTGTGCTTGGGTATTTGGGGTTGGAAGGATTCTGGATAATATTTGGATTGGGTCTTAAATCCAACGACACTGTAGCAAACCGGCCAAACTGAAGAACTGTAATGGTGTATGCTTTCTACTAAGCTAGCAGGGAGCTTTCAAGGATGACTTATTTCTCCTTTTCTAAAGAGAGAGAAACCCAAAACTAACCAGTGAGTTGACTCTTCTGGATTGTGCTATATAAACAGAGAACTAATGGAGAAAGAGCTCTGTGTGTTCCCCTACCCCTTAAGGCTCAGGAACCATTGGGGAAGAGAGGGTGGAAAGTCCATAAGAACCAGAGGCCAGGGAGGACCAGGGGTTCTTCTGGAGGTGACAGAACCGACACATTCATGAACTCACAGCAGCTGTGGTTGTGCAAGACCTACACAAGACCGAGCCAATCAACATTCCAACATGGAGCCAGGCTCATGAGCCCCCTCCCCCAACTAAGGAGCTATGCACGGGGGTAGGGGCAAGAATCCATTTTCTTTTAGGGTGTAGTCCTTGTTAGGTTGGCCATGCTCAGGTAGATGGATGATGACTCCACACCCCTGAGTATAATGTAGCACATACTAGACTCAGGGAGTTAGTAAAAGAGACAGAGGGAGGGAGAGCCAGAAGAGAGAGGGGGAAGGAGGGAGTGAGAGAAAAGGCAAGTAGAGGAGAGAAAGAGAATGAAGCTGGGGGGAGCTGAAGAGTGGACCTGGGAGGAATTAGGTGGAGGACCAGGATAAATATAATCAAAATGCGCTGTCTACATATATGAAATTCTCAAAGAATTAATAAAATATTGCATTTTTAAAATACTGTGTAAGAGATACTAAAAATTCAATCGAACCACTTCCATTCTACTCTCTTTCCGGCTGGAGAGGTTGAAATGCTCTAACTGCAGATCTCCCAGACTCCCCGTGAGTTCAGTTCTGCCAGTTGATGTACCAGAGAGAGGTGAAAGATGAAGGCGGTACTGTTCATCTTCCTGTGTTTCTAGGATGTTGCTACTGACATATGAGGTTCTGGAAATGTGACCCTTTCTCATAGCAGTATCCCAGAATGCACTCTCTAGCTTCCCAGATAATGTCATAGTAGTTATAACTTTGGCAAAGGTTATTCGTCTTTCTAAGCATGGTGTTCTATCCCAGACATGGTCCCTGTGGTTCCGTATACTCTGTGACTATCTCCTTGGCCTTGGTGAACAGCATATGTTTAGCTAGGACAATCAGAGTCTCTAACCTCTCCCCTAAGCCCCCCGACACACACATTCTTTCCCTTCTTCATCATTAGAATCAGAGTATAAATTCCAATTACGTATTATGTGGTCTGTTAAACTTTACAAGGTTAAGGATCATGAAATAATTTTTCGTAATTGGAGAATCCCGGTTCACATGTTGGGATTCTGTCCATTTTCAACAAGTACTACCAGAAGATACTGAGTAGATCACCCTTTGAGACACGGTGCTAAGTTTGCTGGGGCGTGGCTCATGGGAGTGGTCATGCAGAGTCTGTATTCCGGCAACCAGTGAGTTTTTGCAGAAGCAAAGAAAAGTGAATCTTAAGCTTGGAGGAAATGGGGACAGGAAGCCGAGGAGGCAAAGAGGAAGACAGAGTGAGAAAGAGCAGAGAGAAGGTGCTTACCTTTCTCTCTCTCATTTGGACCTTTTGAGCCCTGGCTACACTGCCTCGCCTTGGGTAACACATTCTCATTTAGTTTGTAAACAGTTCCTTTTATCTAAGCCAGAGTCCTTTCGTCTATCTTCTCCTTCCTAAAAATAGCATGGCGAGTCGTCTCTAGAATCCCAAGAATGTTTATGAACCTAATGGAGACATTTCAACCACACTGCATTCTTCTGAATGTGAAGCTATTTTTAGAGGTCAGCTCCACAGGTCCTAATAGTAAAGCCATGACTTCGTGATGACTTCTAGACACACTGGAAGTCATAGAGTGACAGCTGGGATGACTGTGTCTTACAGGCTCACGTTTTGACATTTGCAGCAAAATTATATTTGATGCCAGGGTGTATCGGGCCTATGTTATCATGGGTCGCTTTCTGTTTTAGAGGTAAGACTATTTGGGCTCAGAGAGATGAAAACTTCACCAAAGATCACATACCTAGATAACAGGTGCAGAGTGTGATTCTAAGCCAATACCACCATCTTTCCATGCCGTTTCATGAGCATAGACACACAGGAAAGAAATATGTAAAGAAAGCAGGCTGCCTTGAGTGTGTAGCATCCATCTTTCGTGGAGAGGGATTGGAAAATGCAAATGAGCCTTTCAGGAAGAAAAGTCACGGCGAAGCGTCTGAGGCGGGACTGAACAAGGGGTGTGTGTTTGTGTGTGTGTGTGATGAATGACAAGAGAAAGCGCCCAGGAAGGAGTGATGGAGCTGTGTCAGGACAAGGACACCCACGGTAGAGGGAGAAAAGCTCCTTATCTTCTTCTAGAGTCGGCCATAGTAAAACTCTCTTTCTAATTGGTACCTCAAATATGTGAACACTGTGAACAATTACACTGCCTTACTGGTCTGTCTTCCCACTTTAATTTAAAAAGTCCTTCCTTCTGTATTAGCTTCACTGCTGTCATGTGAAGAAAGTCCCAGAAGATATAAACACACACACACACACACACACACACACACACACACACACACACACGGCAGGGGTGGGAGGTAGTTCCACGGTTTTTGTTTCTAAAAGCAGGCTGCAGGTTGCATTCACCTTCCAGATATGCTTTGCCAAAGCCTACGGCCCTGAGAAATTGCTAAATAATGATGATTTTTTTTTTTAAAGAGGGTGCTACTTAAATTTCTTTGAACTTCGATAGAGATCCCGGTAAAACTTGGGTTTAATTGCAATTCAGAAGAAAATTTAAGTCGCTACCATGTCCCAGGATTATAAGCAGTGGTTTGAATCCCTCCCACATGTCCTTCTATATCAGATAGTGGAAAATGTTAAACAAGGCGGATGCAGTTTGGGTGTGCCGGGTACATTGGAGTTAAAGCACTGGCTGAGTGTCACTGTGAACACAATGTGGTCTGTAATATTTTACAATACAGTAAGTGGTGGACTTACGGCAGGAAATACTGTAACAGTCACACTGTTCTATCCAGGCAGTGCCGATTTAGGTCAAGTAAAAAACAGTGCACTGGAGTGCAATTTAATGTTACAGAAGATTTTCATAAACTTGGAAGTCAGATTATAACCACATTGACTAGACCCAAAGGGAGCCAAAGGGATTTTACTTGGTACTTAAAAACATGGAATAAGAGCAAGTTTGCCTGAGTCAGTAACCAGCACTCTTATTAATTGCATTACGAAGTCCATTACGAGAGACATTAAAACGAAACACAGCAGAAATGCTCGGACAGCGTTAGCCAGGAGTGTGGCCTCACAGGGTGGGGACTCTTACCTTTGGAAGGCGACACACAGGTGGGACATGCATAAGGAGAAGATAAAACGGAAGAAGATAAAGCAAGATAAACTCTCTTGCTCACTGTGGTTCTCAATACAAATGTTGAAACTCAAGAAATGAGCAAAAAACAAAATTTAGAAATTGGTAGTCTTAGGGCAGCAGCGGCCTTGGGGAGAGGGAAATGTGTCTCTCTGAGGTTGTTCCTGGTTGTGACTGATGCACCCATCTCCAAAATAAGTATGGTGGACTGCAGCTTCAAGTACTTCTCGCTATAAAGTGTCCCAGAGTCACAGAAACGCTGTCATTACTGGAGTTGATTAAAAAACTTCAAATGCGGTTTCCTAGTGTCAAAAACCACTTTCCATGGAAAGTGGATCTGAGACTCACTACCCCTCTGTGCAATACGCAGGAATATGGAAACGTTCTTTCTCTGGGCATCCTCCCATGGATCCGTGGGCAGCACAGACCTTGACTTTAATCCCCACCACTCGGGTTTTCCGAAGTTGGAAGCATGCGTTGGAACATGGCAAGGGGAACAAATGAATGCTACCTTTGTAGGACGGAGTCAGTCAAGTAAGCATGATGTTGAAAACACTGAAGTGTCTCTCCTAGGTCAAGGGGAAGAATGGTGGGACCTGGGAGGGGAATCCAGTCCAGATGCATTGTGGGAGGATGTGGTGCCCTGGGCATGCCGTTGTTGTAGATGAAGGACCATTCTGCGAAGAGGAAGGATGGGAGCAGGGATGCAGAGACAAAAGAAGGAGGGCCAGGGAGTCAGCAACTGTCAGAACACCCCTGCCCCACTGGCTGGTGTACTGCTGTCATTGTACCATCTTTACAGGGTCTAGTCGTTGTACTGAATACTCAGTCAGGAGTCCTTCAGTCCCGACCAAACCTTAGTGTGATCATCACCCCCACATTCTAACTGGTTTGCGAAGGCTCCGGGAGGTTAAATGAGTTGCTGGTGTTGTAATGGAAGAGCGTGGTCTTAACCTCCTGGTCCATCACCCTTCAGGCATGCTTTATTCCTGAAGGTCGGGGATATGAAGCCATCCCAGACAACATCACACAATGGACTGCAAAGTACGATGCTTCTGACATAAGGAAGGATAGTCTATGTTTAGTGCGGTGCCCAGCTCAGTATTAGCTATTAGTACCAACCCGACACACCCTCCTAAAACCCTCTAGCATTATCTGCATTCTACAGAGGAGAAAACTGAAGTTAACTTGCAGATGAAAACTGGAATCCCAAATCCTTGCTTTTCACCATGGAATAACTCTGCCTTGAAGTTAAAGGGTGGGGGGGATGGGCGATAATTGGCTTAATTCCTGGCTTGTAAGAAACGAGGCTGTTATAACCTAGTTAAACGTTTTCAAAATTCTTCACATAGAAAATGAAACTGTCAAATCCTCTTCCATCTCACTTCTGAGTCAGGTCTGAAGGCAGGCAGGCAGCCACCGAGGAATTGTTCAGGACCCACAGCCCGCTGGCAGGCGGCCCCAGCTCCTACTTGCTGACGCAGCTCAAACCTCTAACTTGAATAACATTTTCTCTTTCCAAAGGAGACCTTTTTAAATACTTCCCTTCGGCGAGTAACCACAGGAGAGGTTATACTTAAAACAGGCTGGATAGAGAAGATCAAGGTTTTTGAGAATATTATTTTACTTTGTGTAAGTCAGAGAAACCATATGGAATTTCCACCCTCACGTAGCACATAAATGACTTTGCCTGCCTTTCTGGAAACCTGACACCCCACCTCCCCCGCCCCCCAAACCCCAAGCTCAGCAGCATCTGGAGATGAGCTGCTGTCTGGAACTGATACAGCCAAAGGGGGTGGGGGACTGTGACCCAGGGCCACTCTCAGGAAGGAAGTGAGTTTTGTGAAGACAGACGCCAGAGACACCATAGTTTGACCCATCACGTCTTGTCCTGAACTTACCTCTAAAATCCTAACCATTTATCTAGTGCGGGTCTAGGACTGCATTTTCCTCCTGTTTTTTTTTTTTTTTTTTTCTTTCGAGGGTTTCCAAAGACGTGAGGACAACGCACTGTTCTGCCAGCCTGTGTGAGCCATGACTATCTACAAAGCAGGAGCATGAACAATGGGGGCTCCTTGGCCACACTCGTGATTTGGCATCCTGTGGCTTAATTTAGCCTAGCTATCTGTTGGATGTTGTTGTTGTTGTTGTTGTTGTTGTTATTATTATTATTATTATTATTATTATTATTATTGAGACAGAGTTTCTCTGTGTAACAGTCCTAACTGTCCTGGAACTCACTTTGTAGACCAAGCTAGCCTCAAACTCCCTGAGCTCTTCCTGCCTCTACCTCCCAAGAGCTGGGATTGGATGTTAACTTAACGAGGGTGTGGATGGGAGTGAGAAGAGTTAAGTTTTGTTTTTCACTGTAGGGTATTTATTTTGTCAGAAGCGGGAGCCGTGTTGTTATAAGAGAAAGCCATGGGAGCCAGAGATAGCCAGCACGCATTTCCCATATTACATATTGTTCTTCCGTATACATGCATTCATATCTGTGGATCTGACCGACCTCAGCTAAGAAATATCTGAAGCCAGGTGAGGTGGTTTGCCCCTGAAATCCCAGCACTCGGGGTGCTGAGGCAGGAGGATCTGTGCTGGTTCCTTGCAGTGAGTTCCGGGACAGTCTGGGGCTACAGAGAGCTTGTTTCAAAGAAGGAAGAGAGGGAAGGGGGGAAAGATGGGGTGGGGGGAAGGGGGTCAGAGAAAATAGATGATTGCTGGGGAAAACTGCAGTCTGTACTGATCATGGACTGATGGTTTTCTTATTTTGCGATATTAAATAATGTGTATTCATATACAATTTCCATTGCATTGAGTGTTGGGAGGTAAGCCAAAGATGACCTAAGGTAAGGTGTATGGAAGGCTCTTGAGCATCTATAGATTCGGAGGTCTGCAGGGGCCTGGAACCCGTTCTACAGGTACCCAGGGAGAACTGCATAGTCCTATGATGCTTGGGTGCACTTTATACATTGTTCCTGTAGCCGAATCCTCATTCTGGGCTCTAAAGTCAAGATTCCCCTTGTATCGGCCAGCAGTCACTTGAAGCTACACCACCCCAACGTACAATGGCTTAAAGCAACTCCTGGTTGTCCTGGGAAGGTCCTGTTGGTCCAGCTGTGCTCTGGGCTTGCTCACATGTTTCCCATTAGCTGAGGGTTGGTTAAGCGATGGCTGGTTTTGGAAGTCCACAGCTGACAAAAGGAGCCCTAAGTGGCATCTCATCTCCTGGTTGGCTAGCTCAGACATTGCCTCATGGGGAAGGCAGGGATCCAAAGCAGAAAGAAGCAAGGCGCGTGTGAGGGCTCGTCACTCAGCTTTCTCCTGAGCGGCCATAATTTCTGCTACGTCTAGAGTAAAGTGACAAGGCTGGCCAGGTTTAAGAGGTAGAGAAATAGACCTCACCAGCTGACCGGCAGAAATGGCAAAGCCATGTGGATGTGGGTATGGATACGTGTGGGCAGAGGGGATCTGAGCAGCATTTACCTTCTGTCTCCCTTGGCCTGGAACTGAGACCCTGCGGGAACTGAGCTTGTCTTTGGTGACTCACCATTTCCTCGATGATCATATACTGAAGAAAAGACTACTGGATTTGAGGTTCACAGACACAGATTTGAATCTCAGTTCTGCTGGTCCCTTACCGCATCATTTGGCTTTTTTTTTTTTTTTTTAGCAATTAAATTCTCATTTTTAAAGTCTGGACAACATCTGCCCAAATGCCTCTGAGAGTCTGGCCATGTAGACGCTCGTGTATTTAGTGAAGAAGCATGACAGCCTTTCTCCTTTGGCTTTCAAGGCCTTTTTGAGGATTCCTGGCTGCTGGTGCCCCTCACCACCTCCAGCACCCACTTTTCTGCCCTCTGCCCCACCTGGGGGCTCCAGGGCTTTCTCTTCCTTCTCCTCAAGTTGGTATGGGCATTTCCCAAGTTTCACTTGATTTCCCTCATCGAACAGTAAGCCTATTTTTTCCCCTTTCCTTGAAATTATTCAGAAAAAAATTGATAAAGTACTTTAAAAAAAGACAACAATATTGTTTTAAGATAAAATCAGCATCTTGACATCAGCCTTCTGAGAAACCAGATCCTTTCATACCTTGGTTAAGCTCCCTGGAAATTCAAAGTCGTTTGCATGCTGCACTTTAATAATGCAAACTACCTCTCTAATGAGCTCTATCGAAGGCTTTCAACACGTTCTTCCTCACCAGCTCAACTAGAAATGAAGAGCCCCAGTGCTGACGCCGCCTAGCTGGATGATCTTTTTTAAAATTCACCTCTATTATACTTTTTCTCATCTCTAAACTGAGGAAATGTGACACACTGATCTCGAGAGGCCTTTCCAAGTGCTAAATTCAGATAGTCTAGGGAACTTGCAAAGCAGAGCATGGCGATCTGGAAGTAGTTTATTTCTCCATGTTGTGTTTTAGAGAGCCAGCTTTTCTGTAGCTACTGACATCATAGAAAAGAGGAACTCAGAAGTAGGGTGAGCGGAGCTACTGCTTATTGAGTAGAGCCAACAACAGCAATCCGGCCCGGCAGAATGGCTTGTCTCAAAGCCTGAGGACCCAAGTTCAATCCCCAGGACATGCGTGATGAAAGGAGATGACAGACTCCCAAAGACTGTCCTCTTACCGCCACACGCGTTATGATATGTGTGCCCTCCACACGCATTAAATAAGTAAAGCAATGTAATAAAAAGGAACTTAGGCCGAGATAGGAGGAACAGGAGTTCAGGACCAACGTGGGCTACATGGTGAGCTCCTGTCTCAAAAGCAAAACAACGAAAAACAATAAAAATCATCTTACCTTTCCATTTCAATTGATTTCAATTGTAGATATTATAGGTGATATGATATATTTACCTTATTTCTGTTTCTTTTGAAAAAGAAAAAAAAAAAAAAACCTCTGAATTAAGAAATGCATGTGGGAGCTGGAGAGATGGCTCAGAGGTTAAGAGCACTGGCTGCTCTTCCAGAGATCCTGAGTTCAATTCCACAGGGTGGCTCACAACCATCTGTAATGAGATCTGGTGCCCTCTTCTGGTGTGGAGGCATACACGGACGCAGAACACTGTATATATAATAAATAAATCTTTAAAAAAAAAAAGAAAAATACATGTGACTTTAAAGATCTCAGCAAGGAATTGGGAGGGGGGCAATAATGTAATTAATCTGCAGTGAGAACATCTAATGTCCAAGGAGCTATTCTAAGCACTTTATATTTGTGAAATCACTTGACTCAATTAGCATGATTATAGTGTTTCCAGAACTAAGCTTCTCAGAAGGATCTGCAATCTGAGCTCTCCTGCAGAAAAACAAAACAAAAACAAAAGGAAACAAATGTGGTGCAGCAAAGACTGGATTTTTCCAGAAAAACTTTGATTTTTTTTCTTCCCTACTTGTAGGAGACCAGCCCCCACACTTATTCACCCCATGAACTCTTGAGGAAAAAGGAATAAGAGACTTAGTTAGAAATAGAGAGGGAGAGAGAAAACACAGGATAGACTTTGGAGGGCCTGGATCCTTATCCACCGCCCCGAACTTTATCCCAAAGGTCTATTTATAACAATGCCAAGGGGTGGAGCCCAAGACCTCCCCCTTGCTAGATACAGTCACCTGGCACCCAGGCCCATGGTCCAATCAACCTCTCATGCAGTCCTGCTGGGTACAGCCACCAGGAAACCTAGTGGGCTCCAACACCTAGTCACACGACCTCATGTCTCAGGGGTCCATGCTCACTGTGAAAGAGAAACTTCAGAGAGGTGTGCAGCCAATTTCGAAGTTCTTAGCCTTCCTCATGAGGAGGGTCACATGTACACACTCACTGACAGAGGCAAAGAGAAGTACCCAGCTCTTTCTTTGCTACATTCTTGAGAACACATGGGAAAAGAAAGAAGATATGTACGCTGTGGGATGGTCTGTATGTCAAATGCTCTGATTGGTCAATAAATAAAACACCAATTGGCCAGTGACCAGGCAGGAAGTATAGGCAGGACTAACAGAGAGGAGAATTGAGAGAACAGGAAGGTGGGAGGAGACACTGCCAGCCGCCACCATGACAAGCAGCATGTGAAGATGCCGGTAAGCCACAAGCCACGTGGCAAGGTATAGATTTATAGAAATGGGTTAATTTAAGATATAAGGACAGTTAGCAAGAAGCCTGAGCCATTAGGCCAAACAGTTGAAACAATATAAGTCTCTATGTGTTTACTCGGTTGGGTCAAAGTGGCTGTGGGACTGGAGGGTGAGAGATTTGTCCTGACTGTGGACCAGGAAGGACTGGAGAAAACTCCAGCTACATATGTAAGAGAGAAATAAAATCGAAACGACATTTCAATGAATGGTCGTGTCGTTAGACTAATTCTCGTCTAGAACTCTACCCAGTTGCTTCTTGAATAGGAAATATATATTACGACATAAAAATCCCTTGTACAAAGTGAAATTTTGCTTTCTGAGGCAAGGTCTCACTCTGTGGTCCTGGCCATCCTGGGATTCACAGAGATTCACCTTCTTCTGCCTCGAGGGTGCTGGGGTTGAAAGTGTGCACCACCCGGCCTGCTAAATGAAATTTTTATCTACAGGGAGCTCATTTTTCTACAGAGTGCTATCCATTGGTTCCTAAGGATGAATGACTAAGACAAGAAATCACATTTAATAACCACTGTAATCCTTTTCTCTATCTGCTTCCTGCTGTACAAACCTAAATCGAATCAATGAATGGGAAACTGATTTTCATGCCCAGCTTGAATAGCAAAATACCACCAGTTAACCTAATATCCCACGTCACTGCCTGTTCCCCGTTACATAGAAGAGGAAGGAAGAACAGGCCTCCGTTAGGTAACATATCACCAAGCCACGCTGATTACAAGCTTGCAGGCTTGACATCTACAATAATATAGGGCCTCAATTTCTAGAGCTAGGCCGGCCAAGATACACTTAAAAACCGACGGAAGAAGAGACAGTCACTTCCCTTACTCCCTAACACAGGATAAAAGATAGGCAGGCCATTTATCATGCGAGAGGAGGTGGTTTTATCTCTATTCATCTAGTTCTTTAGAACGAAAACAAGTCCAGGGTGAAATACATCATCGTCATTCAAGCCTTAACAGCGGTTTATACAAATGAACATATATTGTTTGAAGATACGAGGCTAATTTATGTGCTGGAGCTACAACAAGAAACACAGATTTCCTAATGTACTACACGAAAAGCAGCCAAGAACCCATGCCTTCCAATTCTTCACTCATTTAACTCTCCAGTAGAAAACGTTATTCCCAGTATATATAAGAGAAAGCACCAAAATCAACTACGACTCCTCCACGCCATGTTTGAACAAAGAGGTTTATCCAGCGTATGAAATACAGATGTTACATCATTGAATTCGGGTCAGGCAAATCATGTGGGACCTCTGGAGAGCATCGCATTACCTGCTGTTCAGATTCCTCTGAAGCCGACTCCCACATGGATATTTGTGTGCAGGAACTGTTCTCTTAGGAGACGGGTAAGGAGTGGGGAGAGCCCAACAGAGCCCAAAAGGAGACCAAGAAGGCTGTGAATTCAGCCGACTCCCAGGAGAGTGGTTTCCGTCTGATGTTAGAAGAGAGCTCTGGAATATAGCTGTAGCCTCCACGTTGTGTTCGAAAACAAGGAAGCTAAACTCTGGTCTCCCAAAGTGATTACTCATTAGCTAAGCATCGCCCAGAGCAGTGATTCTCAACCTGTAGGTCCTGACCCCTTTGGGGGGGGTCCACATGACCCTTTCACAGGGGTCACCTAAGACGATTGGGAAACACAGATATTTTACATTACAATTCCTAGCAGTAGCCAACACTACAGTTATGAAGTAGCAGCAGAAATCATGTTCTGGTTGGGGGTCACCACCACATGAGGGACTGGATTAAAGGGTCGCAGCGTTAGGAAGGTTTGAGAACCACCATGCTAGAGGGTAACAAACTCCCAGGCTCTTTTAGGTCCCTGTGTCTGTGGGCACAGCAGCTCCAGGAGGCTGAGGCTGGTGTTTTGAAGAGTCAGGTCAGGACTGTTAGAAGAATAACTACATTAAAGCTGGGGCAGGGTGCAGAGATGCCGTGAAAGGTGTCTAGGGGAGCTGAGGAAGAGGCATCAGGGTCCTTTCTCAGGAAATATGGAAGAGTGACATCAGCCAGGTGGCAGGAGGGGACATTGCAACATCCGCTCCTGGTGCAAGCAGCAGTTTGAGCGATTGGTGTGACCTGATTTAGACCTGTGCTTTAAGTGGACAAGTAAAGATAGGAACTAAGGAACCAATTCAATATTTATTTTCTTAGTCATCCATCCTTAGGAACCAGTAAATAATTACTAAGCAATTAATAACATGGCGTTCACATACAAAAAAATACCTTCAAAGAGCCAAGAGACTCGGGAGAGAGATCTTGGATACAACAAATAAATGAAAATGCACTGGAGAGTAGGCAGGGAGGGGTCGCTTTACCTACAGCAGCACCCCGGTACCCCATCTAACCCTCAGCAGCACAGCAGAGAAGAGCAAGATACCCTCTCACCTGGGAAAGGAGAATAAGGTGAGCATCTGACATTTCTGTGAACTGAGGCTCCTGACTCTTCTCCCATGACCCCAGGCACCAGACAGAGACACACAGACAGAAGCCCTCGGCCAGCCCTGAAGGTACAGGCCGTAAGCATGCTCAGTACCTGGCTGGCCCCTTGGCCTCAGGCACCATGCTCTCTCCCACAGACCTCGCCTAGGGAAAATTCAGACTCCACCTCTACCCTGATGCTAGGCTGGCAGGCACAGACTCCAGCTTTAAGATAGTCCCTGTCACCCTGGACAATATGCTGGCTCCATGGACCCAGATATCAAGTCCTTCCCAGATCCAAGCATGTTCCAGATACTAATTAGCTAGGTCTAGGACCATGGTTTTCAGTGAGATCAGAAACCAGTTCTACCCAAACAGACAAGTAGTTGAAGCCACCTTGGAAGATCCCAGGGTCAGTTTGACCATCATGGACCCAAAGACCAGAATGACCATTCTAGCCCAGCCATTACAGACCAACCAAAGAGCCAAGCCTAGCCCTGATGATTCAGGTGACAAACCTATTCTGGCAACAGGGAAGTCACCATGAACAGAGTTCAATGATTACTCTGGTTATAAGTTGGCATTTGAGAATCTGCATGGATACTCTTATGAATCCGTACTTTAGAGGGCACTGGATAGAGCCAGGCCATAAGCTATCTCACTTGCTCACTCAGGCAGGTATCAGAACAGCTTGCCCCAAACAAACTCATCATGGACTTTTCAGATCTGTGAAGGATGTTCACTATCAAAACAAGTCTCCAAGACCAGCAGGTGTCTTCAAATATGCAGACACCAATTCATGGCAATCTTGTTCTCTGTGGCAATATAGATGAACCTGGAAAGCATGATACTATGACAAGCCAGACCAAAAACCCCACAAAGACAACAAATTCTGTATGCTGTTACCGGGACATAAAATTTTTGGAAAAGAATTTAAACCAATCTTATGAGATTACTACAGTAACAGAGAGTACCATGGTTTCCAAGGATTTGGGGAGACGTTAATGCAAAGGTGTAACTTTACAGTTACAGAATAAATACATGCTAAAGACCTAATGTACACTGTCATGATTATCGTTAATGACTATGTATTGCATACTTGATAGATGCTGAGAGAGCTCAAATGTTCTTACCACACGAACAAATGTAACTAGGTAAGGTGATGGATAACTTATCTACTGAACTTGATAACTACTTAATAATGCATACACATATCAAACACATATTGTATACCATAAATACATATAATATTTATCCATCAATTGTACCTCAGTCAGGCTAGAGGCATAAATGCTTTGTCATGACATTTATCACATTTCTTAAAATTCTTTCTAAATTTTGATTTTTATGGCTGGGCATGGTAGCACAATGCCTTTATTTCCAGCACTCAGAGGCAAGAAGTTATCTGTGAGTTTGAAGCCTTCCTGGTCTATATAGCACATTCCAGGACAGTCAGAGCTACAAAGAGAAACCCTGTCTCAAAATATTAAAAAAAAATTATGAAAAAAACTCATTATACAAATACTATTTCCAAATAGCCGCACAGCAAACAAATGGACCCAAGGTAGACTACACTGAGATTCACTACTAAAAAAAAGTCTAGGATATTCATTCAATTAGATTTTACTCACTTTAAGAAACATGTCTATGAATTTGCATCATTTTTATAAGATTATACATATACATGATCAAAATGTAAAAACCAAAAATGCCTAAGTAAAAAAAAAAACAAAACAAAAAAACCTATTCCTTAAATAACCACATTTCAATGAATATCTTTCTTAAAAAAGATAGAGTTTTACATAAATGGAATTGTACTTTGGTACTTTTCACTTTTTTTTTTTTCACTCAACAGCATGTTACAAATATCCGTCCATGCCAGTAAATATTGAACGTCACTAAGTAAATGAAGTAAATTAAATATTTGTATGTATAATTTAATCAGTCCCCTACTGATGGATTTTGGGAAATCTCCATTTTTCTAAATTAAAAACAGATTTATAAAAAAAGATTTATGTATTTAAATCTTGTTCTGATGTGAATATCTTGACAGGGGAAATACCTAAAATCAATTTTTTTCAGGTTGTTGTAATGTGTTCCAGAATGGTCCGTGGATTTATGACATCCTTCTGTCGATTTACTGCTCATCTCTGAATATGACCCCTAAAACAGCATTCCTTGATAATCTAAACACATTTTTTTCTTTATTTTCTCTTCCGTATTTCTCGTTTAACTACAAGGGTCTTTGAAAATTGAAATAAATAATGCCCACAAAAATTTATGACCAACAATTTTAGAATTCTATGTTAATTATGAGATGATATAGTCAGGTATGAAGAAAAAATAAAAATGGATTGCCTTCCCCACTAGCATTTAAAATTATTGCAATATAGGGAAGTTAAAGAGCATTTATAATGAGAATACCCGTTTTTTCCTACTGATAATAGAAACTGAAAATTGGATTTAAAATCTAGCAGTATCGATTTTATTAAAAATATATAAACCATTAGTCATTATTCAGGACAAAACTGTTTCACCGAAGAGCAGAGAGGAACCTTCGTGATAAAACTCCAAGTGGTCCTGTCCAACTGGGAGCTGCTCTGTCATCCCATCTAAGTTTATTTAAGATGGGAAGTTTGCGGAATAAAACAAAAATTCCGGGACTAGCCACCTCTGCTGCTCAGAAACCCCAGTCCCAGAGGGTTTGGAGTGAGGAAGTATGTATCTGTGGAAGAAGCAAAGCAAACCCTTCCCTCCAGATAGGCAAGATGGCTCCGTCTCCCACTTACAAATCCTGCAGGAATCAAGCAACAATAGCCCCACCCACCCGGCCACCCACGAGCATCCAGCCCCGCTGATATCTGGGACTTCCAGGAATCTGTATTGTCCAGAGCAGTTTTTATAAATTCCTTTTGAAGACCAGTAGTGTATACTTTCACTAATTTCCACTTGAGGCTCCTAGGAAGATGGCGACTTGGACAGAATAATTCTGTCCATGAGCATTCAAGGCTTTCATTTCCTTCCCTTTCCAATGAACAATGCAGGAAGACTGCCCTTCTTGTCCTGTAAGTCATAGCTTACGATATAGCCCTTTAGCTTTCCTGTTGAAACGATCACCTTTTCAGTTGCATCATTTCAACATATATTAAACGATGATCTCAATTTATCATAGAAAAGCAGAGTAGCTAAAGACGAGTGAATGAGGGAAAGGTGACAGGAACTGTCCCATCAGAGAGCCTGATCCAGCAGACTCTGCAGTGGTACTATTTGAACACAGGCCAAGGAAATGAGAGGTTCGCCATAAAAATGTATGGAAAAATAGAGTAAAGTTCCAGGTGAGTCAACAGGAAGTAAGAATGAGAGCCAGCAGGAGTTTGTAAGGAGTTATTCTGCGTGCTGCATGGGGAGCCATTTAAAGATAAGGAAAAAAAAATGCAAAACTGAAGATTGCTGGATGTGTAGAATTAGAAGAGAAGTCAGACCTGTATGTGTTAGATGTGTTCAGTTTGAAACGACATTCAGACATGATGGAGATGTCAGCTGTTAGAGTCCAGCAAATATACCAAAAGCAGTAAACATAAAGCATGTGACATTATCTCAGGCTTGGGTGATTCCTTTAATTATCGATACCAAATGTCATTCAGACACTTGCATCTTGTGTACGGTATTTCTGCCCATGACCTCTTCTACCTACCTCAAACCCTTCCAGGAATGACTGTCTCGACACCACCCTCCAAAGCAGGCTACTCCATGCCGAGACAATTCTGACCAGTACAAAATTCTACTTGATGCTTATACATATCGGGCTCCTAACCAGTGTTAGCTTTATCCCTTGGACTCCTGCAAAGGTCATCGATGCAAGTGAGCAATTATACAAAGACACAAAAAGGCAATTTCAACTCCTTGCGAGAACTATTTCAAATATCTAAACTATTCGAAATTAGCTTGAGCTTGCCAGGAGGGAATGCAGCTATGAAATAATGATAATTGGAGAGAAATCTGAGGATTCATATATCAACCAGATCTGGAAGGCCCTTTCAAAGTTAATGTTCTAACGCTAACCGGTAAATATCTGTTTATAATGTGTTAATTAAATAGAAACTACATTTAATACTGGCTTAGGAAATGGATTGCTCTATAAAAGTATCATGTGCTTGTTCTACAAAGCCCAGTTTTGGTAAGCCCCATTTTATCATTAATATATTTTGAAGTCAGAAATAATATCATCTCCTTGGTTCCCTCCGGAGACAAAAACACACTTAAGAGTTATGATCCAGAAGGGGGATAGAGTCTCTTGTTTGGCCCTGATTTCAAAGTGGTCATTCCTTTGGAAAGTTGGCAGTGGGTAGGGGCGATGATTCTTCTTCCTTCTAGAACGGAGAGCCCTGGAGGCTTAACCTGGATCAAAAGTAGATATGACTACACTTGTAAATGGACACACAAAATAAAATTCAACACAGGACTAGAGCGATGGCTCAGCAATTAAGAGTGTGTACTGCTTTGGCAGAGGGCCTGAGTTCCAGTCCCAGCAGTTAGGTAGCTCATAGCCATCTCTAAGGATCTCCAAAGGATCTGGTGCCTGCAGCCTCTCGGGGAACGTACATGCACCTGCATAAACCCACCCACAGGCGCATAGACACACATGTACACAAATATTTTTAAAACTAAATAATAGTACTTAAAAGATGTAGTCAATTAGATTCTGCACTGATGTTTTCAGGTTTCTCTCAGAGCTTTAACTGTTAGGAGATTCATGTCAAATAACTCCTTGGTTCTTTTACAAATAGAATCAATGGCGTACTATGTGAGAATCTGCATTTATCCAGTCTTAAAAGGTCGCCGTATTGGTGATTCTGCTTGTTCCTGTGCAAAATGGACAAAAAGCTCCTTGAGGAAAGGAAGGTTTAGTTTGCTCATGATTCAGGAGCACACTTCACCATAGCAAACACGATGTGTTAGTAAAGAGTGATGCTGTTGGCCCGTGGTATCCCCTCACCCACACATACACACGACAAAAACTGAAGAAAAAGCCCATGAATTTGAAGGGAACAAGGGTGGGCTTATATGGGAGGATTTGGAAGGAGGAAAGGGAAAGTAGGAAATGATAAGTTTTAATATCAAACACTATCTAAAAGTGGTTTTTTTTTTAAAAAAGGAGCAGAGGGAGATAAATGTCCTGTGTATTTTCTCTTTTCTGTTCAGTGCAGGACCATAGCACACGATACGGTTTCACCCATATTCTCAAAGGAAGAGGATGTCATAAAGCTTCAGTCAAAACTCTCTGGAAAAGCCCTCATGGACCAGAGGTTTGTCTCCTAGGTGGCTCTACATCCTATCAAGTTGGTAGCAAGATTAGCCATCACAGTTGCCAAACCCATAAAACTATATTTCACTAGTACTTAATTAATGGGAATCAAATGCATCCTTCAAATTTCCCATTTTAAGTAAACTATGATTTCTTGCATTTGTTGATATATTCATAAGCTCCCAATAAGCTTATTTTGGGTCGTTACGGAGCCAGTCACTGAGAAATTCATTTTTCTACCTCTTTGAAGGAAAAAACAGACTGCAGAGTAGAGTGGCACTATTTCATGTAAAAAGAAACTAGTGTGCCCATAACTACTGGGCTATCCTCTCAGAACTACAAAAAAGGTCACTTTGGTAGTCACATGCTATGCACGGTCACTCAATTGTGGGACAGAATATGTTCCTGACAATTTTTCTATTACTACTTTAAAAATCGAAATGCACGGTAAGTTTCCTTGGTGTCTTATATGACGTACTAAAACATAAACTATGAAGACCGTGGTTTCTTTGTTCTGGCGTGATATTTGACCCCACATTCGCTGCTATATGTTGAGTTGATGATTTCAAAATGTAACAAGGTATTTGCCTCGTTGCATCACTGTATTTTACGACAGACAGAATTCTCAATTTTAAAAGTGCCGGAGGGGTGAAGCGGTTGGAGTTGGATAGCCACACACATTTTCTTCCTCTTTAAATGGCTTCTGTAACTCAAATGGGACAGAAGAGATGGTCTGGGCCAGGCGTGGGGGGGGGGGGGGAGAGGGTCAGAAGGTGACATTGCTCTCACAGCTTTGAAAGCACAGCAGCTGTTGCCCCAGAATTCCTCAGCCCTTCTACCCCAGTCAACAAGTCCTACCAGGACTCCAGACCAAGCTCTAATCCCTTTAGCAAATCAGCATTCCATGTGGCCCCCATGACCACACACTTGCTCTCTGTGGAGAAGCCCAAGCTTTTTAAATCAGTAACATCAGAAATGGGTGGGACAGTCTTTTAGTTTTTATTTTTAATCCAGGGAGAAAAGAGAAACAATGAAACACAATACGAATCATTTATAGAAGGGTTTTGCTTACCTCTCTACTTCAAACGAGAAGTCTGAAAAGCAAAACAAAAAAACATTTCAAAGGCATCCTGGCCGGGAAGTCAAACTCTATCCAAAAGCTGAAGGAACCAACTCTGTGGTGGTCCTCGTCCAAACACACTGCTTGTTGACAAAATCCCCATGAGGCCAAAGCCTGAATTAAGGTTTCTCCTTCCCAGGTCCCAGCGTGTTCAAACAAAAAAGGAGGAGGAGGAAACACAAGGGTGACTCTCTTGGGTTGGAATCTGCACCTTTGTAGGCATCAGAACACTGTCTTCAAAAGAGCCTCGTGCCGAGAAGTCCCACCGAGAAGTCCCAAACATGAAACAAATAAAATAATAACACCGAAGAACTTCCCACTTCAGACACACGAAGGTGGGATGGGGTTGGGGGCTGGGATACTGACTTCATTCTTTTTTTTTTCCTACCCCAATATCAAGACATTTCAAAAACAATCATCATCCTCACCTTGGTTTCCTCCGCGGTCAGACAGACAGACAAGTACATACCTCAACGAGGCAATGCTGGCCACAGTCATCACATCCAAGTGACGTCAAGGGAGCTCTGATTCTGATTTAAGCACAAAGCCTGACTCCCGTTTGTCTTCTGGTGCAGAGGATAGACTCATGGATATACTTGAAGTGAAAGCTGTGTGAATACATTGAGTTCACAGTAACAAAAAGGAGGAAGAATGGATTATCACTTAACGAAACACAGAGGTGATATTCTAAGTATTTGCTACGAAGTTGTTAAATTTGCGCTTCTAGAATCACAGTGTTTTAGTTTGGATCCCGCCTTTACACTTGTTACCTAGGTAACTTTGACAAGCCGGTCAAATCTTTTAGAAACCATGGTTTGGATATCTATAAAATGTGGGTATTAAGCCAAGAATGACAGCTCATTCCTCTTAATCCCAACTCACAAGGCTGAGGCAGGAGGATTTCCATAAACTCAAGGCCAGCTTGAGCTGAATTGTGAGCTCTACAGAGTAAGACCTTATCTAAAAAAAAAAAAAATGTGAATAATAATAGTGCCCATCTCAAAGTTTTTATAAATATTAAGTGAGTAGAGTTCTTGGTATGTAGCGAGTTTTCAACCAACATTAGTTATTGCTACTAACAGACTATGGAGTTACAGCACCCAGTGGAGATGGCACCAGTAGGAGAGACAGCCCAGCTTCAGTGCAACAAACCTACATAGAGCTGGCTTTGAGGAACAATGCACATGCAGATCAAACCACTCCATAGAGTTGAAAGTGAAGAGCGGGTTGACTCTGTCTCTTGTGACTGACAGAGTCATGAATTTTTTTAAAAAGTCTCTTGTGGTGAGAGTGATAGCTGAAGATAAAAGAAACAATGTGAGATGGGATCTGGAAAACCTGATCTTCCATGAGTTCAAGAATGGCCACACCAGCCAAACTAGTGGAAACCCATGAACTGTGGACCAATAGCTGTGGAGCCCCCATGAGACTGGGCTAGGCCCTCTGGATAGGCAAGACTGTTGTTTAGCTTGAACTGTTTAGGGGGCCCCCAGGCAGGCAGTGGGATCAGGACCCATCCCTTGGTGCATGAGCTGGCTTTTTGGAGCTTAGTGCCTATGGTGGGAAACTTTGTGCAGCTTTGGTGCAGGGAGGAGGGGCTTGGACCTGCCTCAACTGAATGTACCAGGCTCTGCTGACTCCCCATGGGAGACCTTGCCTTGGAGGAGGTGGGAATGGGGGATGGGCTGGGGAAAAGGCTAGGGGGTGGGAGGAGGGAGGACAGGGGAATCTGTGGTTGGTATGTAAAATTAATAGAAAATCTCTTAATAATAATAATAATAATAATAATAATAATAATAATAATAAAAGAATGGCCACAAATTGGCACCAGGTACATCAAGCTCATCATGCCAGGACATGGTTAACACTAACTGCCAGGCAGATGCTGTCCCCCTCTTGCAGAACAATGATCAGAGAGACTAGACGGATCATGCAGAGGGACACTTGGACGGCAGAGATGTGAGCAGGTCCTAGATGTACCATAGATGGAGAGAATTCGGAAGTACTGTCCATACAGACTGTGGTAGACGACTGTGGCACGGGAGCGTGTAGCAGAGGTTCTCCCAAAATGCCCTGGGGTGCCCAGCCCTTCTCACCACTGCCTCAGCAAGCAGCAACACAGAGCGCAAATAGTGTGCTAAACTTGGCCAAGTCCCAGTGATGGCCACAAATATTATCCAGTGAGAACTGTAGGGGGGCATCATTCAAAACGAAACCAAAAGAATACAGCCAAGGTCAGCGCACACGCCAGGAGGCCCTGCTATGCCTGTGGTACTGATGCTGTGGGGAGGACCAGACAGTCAGGCACATGGAGCCACAGGAAGCAGCTCTCTAACCACCCTTTTGAACACTACTGGGAACCCCACATGCGTAAAAATAGAGGAGGTATTGTACAGCATCATTGAAAAGGTTAAACGTTTTGCACTTGTCTCAAGGATATTTATTGCAGGAGTGCCTGACTTTAACAAAAAGTATGACTTGCACAATCCATGCACTGTCATGTTTTTCTTCAGGAACAAGTATATCATGATTGATTTGGGCGCTGGCAACAACAGCAAGATCTACTGAGCCATGGAAGACAAGCAGGAGACGGTTGACGTCATAGACTGCACTGTGGTGTCTGTAAAGGCCAGGCCCTGGTAGCATCTCTCAAGGACTACTTTATAAAGTACAGATCCAGAGCACTGACCTCATAGGCTGTGCAAAGGACACCAGGAGCCTCTTCTGTGAGTGCGTCAGCCCTTCATAGCCTTTGGGAAGGGCTGTTTAGCAGAATGGGGGTCTGAGGCTGTAGGATCCTTGAGACGGGGATTACAGGGCTTACCTAGCTGAAGCAGATAAACATATGTCGAACTGCCAAAATCCCAGCAACCTGACATGAAAACGGCAGCTTTTCTATACATCAGTAATGAACTTGCTGAGAAAAAAAAAAAAAAAAAAGGAGAGGGGAGAATATCCCATTCACAATAGCTTCAAGAAATACTTGGGGGTGGGGAGCCTGGCAAGATGACTCAACCAATAAAGGTGATTGATATGCAATCCTCGGAACCCATCGAAAGGTGAAGGAGAATACCAACTCCACCAGTGTCCTCTAATTCCCATAGTGGAGCATGCACTGTACACTTACATCACAGAAAGGGTGGGAAGGGAAGAGAGAGAGAGAGAGAGAGAGAGAGAGAGAGAGAGAGAGAGAGAGAGAGACAGACAGACAGACAGAGAGAGATATTAAAAATACTTAGGAGTATACCCAACCAAGGAGAGGAAATCCCTGCACAATGAAACCTTGAAACTGGAATTTAAAAGTTGAAAACCACACCAGGTGACAGAAACAACGTCCATGCTGATCGGCTGTCAAGATTAACATTGTGAAAATAACTATATTACCAAAACGCAATCTATAGATTCAATGCAATCCCCATCTAACTTTCCCCAGAACTATAAAATGGACTCCTAAAATTCCTATGGAAACACAAAAGACCCAAGTAAACAAAGCAAGTCTAAGAAGCAGCAAGATGGAGTTGTTCCAACTATTTACCGAGCTATCAAGCCGTGAAACACAAGTCAAGTGTAATAACCACAAAATTGACTCTAAATTGGAAGCATTTGACAGTTGGCCTGCACCCCTCTCCCCCAAGGGTCATGTTATGCACAGATTGTGACCCCAAAGAGACCACCGAAGACCTTGGATATCCAGAATGCAACAGCAAGGTTTATTCTATAGATACAAGTCTAGACAGGGAACTCATTCCTACACCCAATACAGTGAGGCAGGGAGGAGTTGCTCTTTCTTTGTGAGGTTAGGTATTTAAAGGCAAAAACCACAAGCCCTTCAGGGCAGTTGGGGGGGTTTGCCACAGGTGCAACTCAGATTGGTTTATTTTTATATCTGTTCTCTTTTAATTGGGTGAGGGTATGTAACCTTTGAATTTACTGGTTGGTGGTTACAATTATCACTTTGAGGGCAGTCCAGCACAAGTCCCAGGCTTTGTCCTTGAGCCGCCATGGGGGCTAGCTGGCCTAGCACGTACTGACTGTGGGGGCTGGTTCAGTGGTCCAGGCTCTGTCCTTGACTCATGCACATAACTCTAAGTTGGTGAGGGGTCCCAGACAGTAAACATCTGGCTGAACTTTGAGCAGTCAGAGTACGTGCAGAAAGGGAGCTACTGCAAGGACTATGTCTTTTGTTCACGGCCCTCCCAAAGACTGCTTGCTCAGTCTCAGGAAACTGAAATTGAGGCTTGATCTCTGAGAGAAGACTGAGCAGCCTGTTATGGCATCTGCTTTGTCCTTTCAGGTCACTGAAAGTGCCAATCCACCTTGAAACAGTCCAAGTTTGATGGGGTCCGAAGTGAGGGACAGCCTGGGAATATTAGCAAACAGTTGGTGACAATTACTCCCAAACCAGACATTGTGTGCACGTCCCTCAAACGCCTAACAGAAGCAAGCTGTCCAAAGGCAGGGTGCCTTACTCACCAAAAATATGTTCACTGGTCTCGAATTTTAGGTTAATGTAATACACCAGCAGTTCTTCTTCTATGACTCTAAAGCCTACCCCATCAATCATCTTGAGGCTAGCTTTGTGACAGACATCCCAGTGAGCTGAGGTAATACTTTCCAAACACAGGCAACCACATGCCCTCTACTCTTTCTGTTGTATGACTGTCTTCCGATGTCTGGCCACCCCAGCCAAGAAAAGGGCCTACAGTACAAATGTTGTCAAGAATAAATAGGTGTGGTACAGCAGAGTTATAGCCATCTTTATTTTCAGCACTCTGGACGTTGAGGTAGGAGGATCTCAAGTTCAAGGCTTGTCTGGACTACACAGTCAGGTCCTACAGAGAGAGAGAAAAAGAATGAAATTAACTGTAATACAGCCCCTTGGTAAGGTAGCCAGTATAATTTGATGACTATGTCCTGATAATGATTCATACTGAGTAACAAAACAAATCATGGGGTTACAGCTTCAAAAGCTGAGACCTAAAAGTTATCTGGCATGGCTATCATTCATGTGCCTTTAGCTCAGGTTTCCTCCATCCCATGACACCTCTTCTGAGACCCTGGGAATCCATTACAGTTCTATGGTGGTAACAGAAATTTTAGTAATTATATATAAATTTTTATGTTAAGCTGATAAATTGCATGTACATTATAAAAGCCACATAGTAGTTAAGGGTTGACTTATTAGCTGAAAAAAATATGCTGAATTCAAAACATGGATGGTTAGAATGATTAAAAATTTAGTATCTATAACTCTAGGAAATGAAGGAGAAACTGGCAAATTTATGATCTCTGGTAACTACTTCAACTACTTGGGAGGATACGTTATCAAACTGCCACAAAAACAATAGCTATTTTGCTGATGAAATAAGTTCAGAGGCAGCAAGCAACAGCTGAGCCTGAGGATCGTGTTTGTGGTTTTAACAAATCAGACAAACGGTATTGATCCTGGAGATCAAGTTATCCAATTGGTTAAAGTACCAGCAGCAAATGTCACTATAATTCAGTTAAATTCAGTAGATGTTTATTAAATGTCTATTTGTAAAAGACCTATAACCAGAGACAAAGCCTGAAAAACTCACACAATTGTAGTAAGACAAAAAAAAAAAATCACAATACGAACAAAACAAACCCCTGGAAGTTACCGCTCCATCTCTACAGCAGCAGAGCCCAGGCTGGAAGTTCCACGGGCTTGTCCTGCTAGATCAGATGAGTGGGTATTAGGCAAAGCTTTGCCCATATTCCTGGATCTGGTGCCAGGCAGCACGTGCCAAAATCATGGTTCTCAACCTGTGGGTCGTAACCCCTCTGGGGTTCAGACCACTCTTTCGCAGGGGTCGCATACCAGATATCCCGATTATCAGACATTTGCATTTCAATTCATAACCACAGCAAAATTACAGTTGTGAAGTAGCCATGAAAATAATTTTATGTTTGGGGGGTCCCCACAACATGAGGAACTGTATTAAAGGGTCGCAGCATTCGGAAGGTTGAGAACCAGTGCTGTAGAGGAAGGTCCAGGGTAAGCTACATTCTCTCTCTGGAATCTGGCTCTGGACCTATCTGAATCCTCCAGGTCTTCAGGGGAGATCTTGATTTTCTCAGTCTCCCTATGTTCCCTTCTTGTTCCCTTAATTACTTCAGCCTGAGAATCCTGGCTCTTCTCAAACACCTCATATGGTGTGTTGACTTTATCACCTCCACAAATGATCTTCCTATTTAGGATCCTGACAGTTAAACTCAAAGGTCTCTGTGTGTCTTCTCTGTTACCCTTCCCCTGGGATGGGGGGGGGGGGGAGAGCACGGAACACAAAATAGCCGTCTGAATGGGATAAAGGCTGAGAGCTAAGAAGAAACGGGAAACAAGACCGATGAAAAATGTTGTTCCACCCCGAGGCAAGGCTGACTCATCCATGATAACACAATGTCAAAAGTCAGAGCAGAGAAGCAAGGACTCGGGAAACATCACCTTTAAGTGAAGGCCAGATAATCAATCCAGTGTGAGAACAAGAAGGGCTTGTGGAGCCCTCAGGAGTGAGGCTGTCGGACAGAGTCTGAGAAATGGTTTCTGGGGGCCGGGGAGGTAGTGAAATTTGCGTGTCTGTTTTTAATTTGGGGAATGTGGAATACAGGAAAAGGACAACATGAATAAATCCCCATCACCAAATGCTTCATCAACTGCATTAAGAAATCAGTCACAGTCAGCCTTCTCTCATCTAAACATCAACTCCCTGTGGACAACTCTTTTGAAGACTTAGTGTTTTGTTCACAAGATATTATTAAGTATATATTTCTAAAAGTTAAGAACTTTACAAATAAAATTTCAATGATATCATCACACATAAAATTTTTTAAAAATTAAATAATGAACTATTCAACAGTCAGGTTTGCCCCAATTGTGTTAATTTAAAACACATTGGGCCAGTGAGTTGGGGTTCAGAGGGTCAAGATGTTTGTTGCCAAGTCTGATGATCTGCGTTCAGTCCCTAGAACCAATCTAACAGAGAACTGACAATTGTCCTCCGACCTCTGTGTTTACACTTCACTCACCCATGTGTGCATATGAGTGTGCATGTACACACACATTAATAAACCAAAAACAACTAAATGTAAAAGTATGTGTAGATGGCTTAGACCGATTTGATCCGAAACAATGGAGTTCATTAATTTTTTGTTTGTTGTGTCTTAATATTAAAGAACCTTTATTTACAAGTTCTCTACATTTTCAACCTTATAATTTATTTTTCAAAGACATCAAATTGTCCTGTGTGGTTTCTCATATTTTTGGTTTTACTGATTTGATTTCTGTTCTTCCTGTCTTTATTTCTAACTCCTTTTCTTCACTATAAACTGGTAGTTAGAACTAGAATTTTGATCTGGTACTACTTGATGACCCCCAACACACACACACACACACACACACACACACACACACACACACACACATACACCTGTTTGTGCTTTGTAAGTGGCACTGTAAACCTCCAGGAGGAATCCTGTTGCCCTTCTGGGATGTGAGCAACCACTGACGGTATTTCCTCAGACTCATTACCTCATAGGGGATTTGTGTTAGCATTTGGGGGGCTTATACCAAATCTCACAATAAAGAATCCATTCTCTTCCTTGCTTTTATTTTTGTGGAAAGAGCAGTTTTTTTGTATTGGTATACATTCTTGAACACTCTAAGACTAGCTGGAGTCAATAAGGTGAGGAATGGGGACCACAGCAGATGGCCCAGACAATAGGTAGCTTTGTAATGATGCTAGGTGCAAAAGAGAGGCTCAGACGCAGATGTCAGAGGAGCTCTTCCAGGAATCTGAGAATTCCAGGATCCAGATGGGATTTCTGTTGTGCCCACTGTAGTTGGAAGATTTCCTATGTCCCGCCCAGCCTGAGGTTGAGACAAATCTCTCCCCCTTTGTATCCCCCAAGTAAACACACAGAGGCTTATATTAATTATAACTGCTTGACCAGTAGCTCAGGCTTATTACTGACCAGCTCTTACGCTTAAATTAACCCATAATTCTTATCTATGTTTAGCCACATGGCTTGGTACCTTTTCTCAGTTCCGCCTTGTCAGTCCAGTACTCAGTTACATTCTTAGTTTCTCCAATAAAAACACAACACTCGCCGGGCGGTGGTGGCGCACGCCTTTAATCCCAGCACTCGGGAGGCAGAGCCAGACGGATCTCTGTGAGTTCGAGGCCAGCCTGGACTACCGAGTGAGTTCCAGGAAAGGCGCAAAGCTACACAGAGAAACCCTGTCTCGAAAAAAACAACAACAACAAAAACAAACAAACAAACAAACAAAAAACACTCACTGTGTGTCTATCAATTCCCATTCACTCCCTTAAACTGACACACATTGCCTCCAACACACACACACACACACACACACACACACACACACACACACCTGAATTCACCTGGTTGTAAATAAAAAACCAGATAGAGTCATTTATAGACAGTCCCACCAAGGATAAACCATGAAAACCAACGGCCACACAACACAACAGAAGCCGCAAGTGTATTCCTATCCAGGCCATCTGCAAGTGGTTACGGTGTTGTAATAATTCTTCCCTTTCTGCATCAATTGCTATGCCACCTGTTTCGTATTTAGCACTACTCCCTCCCTCAACAGACTGGAGAATTTATACTAATTGCTCCCAAAACTAGCTCTTTTTAAAGTAAGGCTGGATTCAGTTCTTATCTAACAGGTAGAGGTAGTTTCAAAAAAAAAAAAAAAAAAAAAAGACAACTTTATGTGACATTTATTTCACAGGTCCAAACTGAGTCCTTCAAAAAGGAAAGGTTTCTTTTTTCCTACATACCTATTTGAAGGCAAAAATTCAAATCACTTTCTCCTAAAGCCTGCCATTTGCAAAGCATGAAAAGTATAAAAACTGTCAGCTTAAGGTGCTGGCAATCTTCTCCTGCCACAGAGGAAAGAGTCAGGGCAGAAACTTGAGCTCTACAAAGAGCTATGGAA
The DNA here is from genome assembly GCA_902168425.1 of Peromyscus attwateri. Classification (NCBI taxonomy): domain Eukaryota; kingdom Metazoa; phylum Chordata; class Mammalia; order Rodentia; family Cricetidae; genus Peromyscus; species Peromyscus attwateri. The sequence goes on from CABHPP010149766.1 coordinate 28,332, forward strand.
CCCATGTCAGCAGCTTGCTGCTTCCACTGTGGTGCTTTGCCTAGAAGAAAAAGCCCTGTTTGCTTAAACCAAGGGAGTCTAATTCTCTTCAGCCTAAAGCATTCTAAACGCAAACACGCTCACAGTCTATTTGAAGCGTCAGACAAATAATCAGAACATGAAACAGAACACAAGAGGAAATGTGCTCAATTCCCACAAATCATTTCTGTGCAGGACATGATAAAAGGAGATGATGGTTTGGGGGTGGGAAGGGAGTAAAATATGTCAGTAATTTTACAGTTGTATGTACTCCCCCAGTGAAACTCTTCAGAAAACCATGGCAGTGACTCTTCAGCATAAAAATAGAATTCTGTAAAACTCAGCGTCTTAGTAAGTGTCCTCTTGCTGTGAAGAGACACCATGACCCTGGCAACTCTTATAAAGGAAAACATTTCTCTGGGGCTTGCTTACAGTTTCAGAGGTTTAGTCCATTATCATTGTGCGGGGATGTCCCTGTGTGGTGGCATGCAGGCAGACATGGTGCTGGAGCAGTTGAGAGTTCTACATCCAGATCCACAGGCAGCAGAAAGAGAGAGACACTGGGCCTGGATTGGGCCCTTGAACCCTCAAAGCCCACCCCTGGTGACACACCTCCTCCTCCTGAGACCACAGATCCTCCAACAAGGCTATGCCTACTTCAAACAAGGCCACACTGAGGAAAAACCCACCTAATCCTTCTTAAGTAATGCCACCCACTCCCTAATGACCAAGCATTCAAATCTATGAGCCTATTGGGGCTACTCCTATTCCAACCACCATACTCAGTGACGTGATGGTGGAGTAAACACTTCAGGAAGAGAAGGCAAGGAGCAAAACCAACACTTCTGCACAGCAGCTGTGGTAGCCGCCCCCAGAACTGGAATACTTTGACAAATGCTGAGCAGTGGACTGGCTCTTTCCTTTCCTTTCCAGACACTGTAATGATGACGTGTGTAGTTTTGTAGTCTGCAGAGAAGCAGCTGCACATTTTTGTACAGTGAAACACTATGCAAGGTAGGAACTTCAGGAAACTTAGAGGAGGACCCAAGTTCTCGAGTCACACATGGACCAGCCCAGCTACCCATCACAGCAAGCCTACGAGACAGCCATTACCTTGTGAAAATGTGGAAACTGAGGCTCAAAGGCCTAAGGTCCTGCCTCAGCCTTTACCTTTAGGAAGTTGCATAGTGTGGAAGGCACCATTTCCCTGTTTTCAAAAATCCTTTCCTTGCCATTGTGTTAGGTAGCCTGGAGCAAAATGTGAAAGAAGGTGGTTGAGAAAAGGGAAAAATTCCTTGGACAGGAATCTGTGAGATTTGATCACATGATAATTAGAAGTTTATTTTTAAAAAAAGGATTTGTTATCTGTATGCAAACAGCGCTATGAGGTGGAATGTCACCACACTGCTAGCCAGCTAGGAGACCTTGGCCTCTGCTTTCTCATCTATAAGACAAGCCTCATGAGAACAATACATTTGGAGTCTTCAGCAGCAGGGACAGCCTCCACTATAAGCTTCAAATCTGATAATGATATTTGTCTTCTCCTAATAATGATATATTGATTCTCCTAATCACCCCTTTCTCCACCCAGAGCAATGCCCAGCTGTGAGTAAGAATGTCTTGCTGTTTTGTTTTTCTGCTCTTTAAGAAGATGGATTCCCAACACATTAAGAAAAGGGAACAAGCCAGACATGTTGGTACATGTCTTTCATCTCAGCACTTGGAAGCGAGAGGCATATGGCTCTCTGAGTTTGAAGCCAGCCTGGTCTACAGAGTAATTTTCAGGACAACCAGAGCTACACAGTAATAGCCTGTATCAAAAAACAAAGTCAGGGAGGGGACCACCAAAGTTGCCTACAGGCAAGAGAAGAGCCAGACCAAAACAGCCTGCAACATGAATGATCTTGGGCCATCACCAAGATCAGCGAGCTGTCCCTGTGTGGTCAATGGTCCTCACATCACTTTTACATGGAGTGTGCTTCCAGAGTGCCAGGGCAACTGTCCTCTGTGGCTAGAAGCAAAGCTATCTATGTAGGAGACTAAAAGCAAAACCAGAAGGTCACAAAGGAAAGGCTCCCACGCTCTAAGAAAGATGAAATGGTACCCATCGTTCCAGTCCTTGATATTTAAAACATGCTGAGTGGACTCAGTTCCTTAAACAGCAACTGGGCAGGTCATGATTGCTCTCTGTATTTAACTACACCAGAAGCATTTTTCCTAACACCGCCTAAGGTGGATTTCCAAAAAGTAAGTATCAGTGTAGCATGAATCTTAGAAGGTCTTATTAATAAAATCAAACCTGAGCCAGGTATTAGGGTAAATGCTGGAAGGTCAGAGAAATAGAACAAGCCACAGCTATCTCACCTCGCTGGATCCTCAGCTGGTCTTGCTTCCTCAGACTGGAAGCCTCTATGTCCTCATATCCAAATGACTCTCAGCTGAACTGCTGCTAGAAGCCTGAAAGCTTAACCAGGCCAAATGCTTCTCCAGGGCAAATGCCTCTCCAGGGCAAATGCCTCTCCAGGGCAAATGCCTCTAGTTTCTGGTCCTCAAGCCTTATATACCTTTCTGCTTTCTACCACCACTCCCTGGGATTGAAGGCTGGCTTTCTGGGATTAAAGGCGTTGGTCACCATGCTTGGGTGTATCCTTGAACACATGGATTTCTGCCTCTGGAATGCTAGGATTAAAGGCGTGTGCTACCACTGCCTAACCTCTATTTAATATTGTGGCTGCTCTGTCTCTGACCCCAGATAAGTTTATTAAGGTACACAATATTTTGGGGAACACAATACCACCACATATCAGCATCTAAGCTGGTAACAATCATATCAAATCATTGCTGGTATCCTAGGAATTAATATTTTAAAACATTGATGTAATTGTAGTTAATGGGCTATAGACAATTGGATAACTAATCAAAGCATATCCAATAAGGCCGGCACAGAAACTTAATCGAGTGAAGGTAGAAATGTGATTTCATCTACAGCAGCCTGAGGTCTTATCACAGAATCTTAAGATAAATCCCCCAGAGAGTGAAATCTGATATAGCGACCATCATCTTGCAGAGATGATCACTGAAGATAAGAACATGCTGTTTGCTAGGCTGGGGTAGCGCTGGGGCCCTCTGGGTACCAAGTAAGGCCTATGAGACTCAGACTCTGAAGGGAAGGGAGAATTAAGAATATGCTAGTGATGTTCCGCAGCAGCCTTGGATCTGCTCCACTCCTGGGCTTCCAGCTTGCTTCTCTTCCTCCTGCTTCAATCTCTGAGTCTGAGACGTGAAACCCAACCCAGCGTGAACAGAGTCGTTTGTCAAGATAGAAGTGCTTTGGGTTTCAGATGCCTAATTTCAGAGCTGAGGAATGCTTGCGGTGGTGGTGGGGTGGTGGTGGGGGGGTGAGCCAGATCAGCCATCAATGCCACCAACACCGTGAGATGAAGAGCAGGACTGCCACCCTCAGGTGGTGGGACAGACAGAGATGGGAGTGGAGGGACCCTGGAAAGGAATCAGAAAGGCAAAGAAAAACAATGGTGGGTTGAGCTGCAATGTCTCTGCCCCCCAGGGACAGCTGCCATCTGGGAGACTTCTTGGAGCACCTGAGACGAGCTTGGGTCTACTTCCAGCCTAGATTTTTATTTGTTTTGTTTTGTTGTTTGTTTTAAAAATTATTTGTTTGGGTTTTTTTTTTTTTGTTTTTGTTTTGTTCTTTGTTTATATGCACAAGTATTTATCTGCATGTATGTGTCTTAGTTAGGGTTTTTATTGCTGTGAAGAGACACCATGACCATGACAACTCTTATAAAAGAAAATGTTTAATTGAGGTGGCAGCTTACAGTTTCAGAGGTTCAGCCCATTATCATCATGGCAGGGAGCACGGCATCATGCAGGCAGACATGGTACTGGAGTAGTAGCTGAGAGTCCTACATCTTGCAGACAACAGGAAGTCAACTGAGACACTGTGCAGTATCCTGAGCATAGGAAACCTCAAAGCCCGCCCCCACAGTGATACACTTCTGCCAACAAGGCCATATCCACTCCAACAAAGCCACACCTAATAGTGCCACTCCCTATGAGATTACAGGGGGGCAATTACATTCAAATTATCACGGTATGTATGGGTATCATTGTATGTCCACTGAGTCTAGAGGAAGGTATTGGACCCATATAACTGCAGTTACAGATGATTGTGAGCCACCATATGAGTGTTGAGAACTGAACCTGGGTCCTCTGCAAGAGCAGCAGGTGCTGTTAACTGCTGAGCCATCTAGTTAAGGTCTCACTCTGTTGGCCAGGCTGATCTCAAACTCACGGCAATCCTCCTGTCTCAACCAAGCTAGGTTTTCCCTTAAGACATCCCATGTGTGACATGATCTTAGAGATAGAGAAGTAGATGGTTCTCCGTCCTTCCTCCTAAGTCTTACATCCTCAAGTGGTATCAAGCTCTGATAATAGTGAGGAAATCAAGCCCTCTCAGATTCCCAGCTTAAGCAAATAGCAGTCTATTTCTCCCTTACACTACTTATCTATATAATACATAACTATAATTGTGTGCTTAATATTTTATAGCAAATGTTATGAAACATTAATTTCATAGATAAAGATCTAAAACCAATTAGCCTGAGATAAAACCCCACCCATCACTGGCTGTGTGATATGAGACAACTCATCCATTCATTCAATAAATAGTCATTAATTCATAATGCAGCAATTTAGCAACAGACAAAAACCTCTGATACATTTGTCTAGTCTTTATTAAAAAAAAAATCAGGAGTCAGATATATTGGGATAAGAACCTGAATCATCAGGGAAGCCACCAATGACCTCCTATCTTTTCCATTCCTCCATCCAAAAGGGCTGAGATCCCCTCTAAGCCCCGCCTTACTACTTCCTGTCTCTCTAGCTGTCCTGAGTCCTCCAAAACCTCTATGGTTAATTTTTGGTCAGCTAATGGCTAGCTCCTCCCTCCGATTCAAAGCAAGCTTTATTGTCAGAATGTGATCAAAATATCACACAACAAACCCCAGTCTATGTCATGTATCTTTTGTTCTGGTAAGGCAGTAAACAAATTAAGCAAACATATGTATACTAGCCCCTAGAAAGCCATAAGGAGAAAAGCTGTGAGAGAGAACGGACATACTGAGTTCTGGAGGTGTAGGGCTGCAGTTTCAAAAGTGGTGACCAGGAAAGGGCCACTAAGCTGGGTTTATTGTTGATGTTGTTGTTGTTGTTGTTGTTGTTTTTCTGTACTGAGACCTGAACTTACGGCTTCACACATGCTTTATCACTGAGCTATATTCCCAACCCCTCCACTGTTTTTGCTTTGTTTTGTTTTTTAGACATGTTGGGAGCACAGGATGGCTTTCAACTTGTTATATAGCTAAGGACCATCTTGAAATCTTGATCCTCTACTTCCAATGTGTGGAGTCACAATAGTATGTCTTGCTGGGGACCAAACCCAGGGTCTCATGCATGATAGGCAAGGATATGATGAATTACATCCTCAGCCCCACTAAGTAGGTATTAGAGAAAATGACTCAAATGAAGAAATCACGGAGATCATTCGGGGAAAGAATACCTGTGAAGAAAGCCGCCCAAGCCAGGAGAAAGGTGGTACCTGGGACGGCCAGAGCATCAACAGGAACAAGGGCAGGATTAACAAAGACCAGAGAGACAAGCGAATCATGAGGACCTCGTAGAACATGGGGCCAAGGTGGGAAGCTGCAGAGCAATGCAACGAGAAGCTCTCTCTAACTCAGATTTCACAAGGGTAGACTTGGGGCACCAGCGAGGAGAATTGTTGGGGTACCCTGCACTTAAGGTTGCAGCCCACCATGTCCAGATAGCGCTCTGGGCATGGCGCAAAAATGGGGACTCCCTTTACAGCAGGGCTCCCTCCCTCCCTATCTAGAGAGTGTCTCTAGGCCAGGAGGCCCTGAGCTTATCTGGAAGCTGTCCCCAAGCCCGGATGCCTGACCTTGGACACAGATCCCTGCAGATGCTCTCCTGCCTGTATAATAACTAGGTAGCATGCTCCAGTTGATGACGAAAGCGTGCTGCCAGATGCAAATTAGGTGGTTCCCAGCTGCTGTGGCAATCCTATATATCCCCCGCCCCCTCCCCCACTCTGGAACAGAGCTGAGCTATAACACTGAACACCGTCTCCCAGAAAGCTGTTTCCAAAGTACGCAAAAGCTGTCTGAACCCTGTTCCTCACTTCTGCTCGCTCCTCCCTCGCAGACCGGTGGCCAGAGAAGGACACCCGCAGAGAATGTTGCAGTAAATACGGGC